>CAUYPK010056488.1:0-48432 GCA_963574355.1 Loris lydekkerianus | reverse complement strand
AGACCAAGTGCCCATCGACCTATGAATGGACTAGCAAACTGTGGTACATGTATACCATGGAATACTATGCAGCCTTAAAGAAAGATGGAGACTTTACCTCTTTAATGTTTACATGGATGGAGCTGGAACATATTCTTCTTGGAAAAGTATCTCAGGAATGCAAGAAAAGGTATCCAATGTACTCAGCCCTACTATGAAGCTAAATTATAGCTTTCATATGAAGGCTATAACCCAACTATAGCACAAGACTATGGGGAAAGGGCCAAGGAAGGGGAAGGGAGGGGGGAGGTTTTGGTGGAGGGAGGGTAATGGGTGGGGCATCTATGGTGCATCTTAGAATGGGTACAGGCGATTGCACTAATGTACACAGCTATGATTTAACAATAAAAATACAATAAAATAAAATAAAATAAAATAAAATAAAATAAAATAAAATAAAATAAAATAAAATAAAATAAGAATATACTTACTGTGCTCTTTCAAAAAAATTTAATTAATGATCTTTAAAAAGTTTTATGGCACATCTAAAATCCTCTCATGGCAGGAGTGTGCCACAGCAGACTTGCTGAAAATAACTGCTCTAAAACCTGTAGAGTAGGGGAGGTTTCCCACACTGACCAATTCTCCAACTCTCCAGACCCCAACAGGGGGTCCTGCAATTCAGTTCTGACGCTCACTATCTGGAGCTGCTCAGGTGCTTGTTTACTTGGTTCTGTGTAATTGTTTTTTTTTCTTTTGCAGTTTTTGGCCAGGACTGGGTTTGAACCCACTACCTCCGGTATATGGGGCCGGCACCCTACTCCTTTGAGCCACATGCACCACCTGGTTCTGTGTAATTTTAAAGTTTATGTGTATAAAGCAAAGCTGTTTCTGTGAATGTATATTTTATAAATAAATACATTACTACTTTGAGGTTCCAAAAAAAAAAAAAAAAGAAAAGAAAGCCAAGGCCTCAGCATGGAAAGTCCATTTCCCTCACTCAAGACACCAGCCATTAATAGTGGGCATCCAGCTTACCCACACTTCTGTCCAGCTTGGCTACACATCAGGGCCTACTATGACACCCCCCATGTTTGATAATTCACTAGAATGGCTCACAGGAATCAGAGAAACGCTTTATGTGCACTGACTATTTTATGTGCATTATAAGGGGTGTATGTGAACAGCCAGATGAAGGGGTATATGGGGGCAGTGTAGAAGGACTCAGGGCACAGAAGCTTCTGTCCCCAGGTGCAGGGTGCCACATTCTTGGCTTGTGGATGAATTTGCCAATCTGGAGACTCTTTGAACCCTATTGTGCAGGGTTGTTATGGGGGTTCCATTACACACACATGATTGATTAAGTGACTGGTCATTGGTGATGGAACTCAATCTCCAGGCATTCACCCCTCCCTGGAGGTTGGAGGGTGGGACTGAAAGTTCTAATCATCTACTCCAGTGGTTCTCAACCTGTGGATCGAGACCCACAGGAACTGTATTAAAGGGCCACAATATTAGGAAGGTTGAGAACCACTGCTCTAATCACATGGCTGGTTCCTTGAGTCACCAGCCCTCATCCTGAAGCTATCTAGGGACTTATGACCATCAGTGGACTTTTGAGCAGAAGAAAGTCTTATCAGTCTGAGATTCCAAGGGTCTTCAAAGCTCTTGTGTCAGGAACTGGGGGCTAAGATGAAATATTTTGGACAAAAGATTCTCTGATCACACTTAACACTCAGAATGTTACAAGGGTTTTAGATGCTCTGTGCCAGGAACTGGGAGCAGAGATCAAATATGCCATATCCTACCCATGTGTCTCCCACCCAAATCTGTGTCCTGAGCTTTGGAATTGTCTGCCTGAGTATTCAGCACTGGCTTCTGAAGTGCACCTAAAAAGAAACCCATCCAAAGTCAAGCTCTTTGCCTCTCAGCCCATTTGCATTGCCATAAAGGAAGACCTGAGGCAGGGTAATTTATAAAGAGAAGAGGTGTATTAGGCTCATGGCTCTGCAGGTTATCCAAGAAACCTGGTGCCAGCATCTGCTTCTGGTGAGGGCTTCAGAGAACTTCCACTCAAGGTGGGAGGTGCAGGGGAGCATATGTGTGTGGAGATCATGTGGGGAGAGAGGAAGTCAGAGAGAGGAGGAGACACCAGGTTCTTTTTAGCAATCATCTCATTCAGGAACTAACAGTGAGAACTCCCTCAGTCCCCCAGGAATACACCCAGCCCCTCATGAGAGATCCACCCAGAGCCAAAACACCTCCTACCAGGCCTCACTCCAATGCTGGGGATCAGATTTCAACAAATCATCCCCAAACCACAGAACCTTCAGAGCTCTTCTACCTCCTGTATCCCTTGTTGGCTTTGGGCTCCCTTGTGCTCTCAGTTCCTGATGTTGGTACCTCGATAGCTGGGCCTTCCTTCATGATGGCTCCAGCCTGCCTCTCACCACGTCAGAGCTCTGGCTTCAGGCCCCTGCCTCACTCCGCTACTCAGGCACCATCAGTCCCTCACCCAAAGGCCTCAATGGCCTCCCACATCAGGATGCTGAGCAGGCTTCCTCCCAGAGTTTGGCCTGGCACTCTGGGTCCCTCAGGCTTGGTAGGGAAGGGTGCACAACACAGAACTTTGCTGCTGTCCCTGTGGGTGGCAGACATAGGCAGCAGCGGCAGCAATTTGGCCTGGTCTTTGCTGCCACCACACATGCTTCGCCCCTTTGCGAGGGTCACCCGAGCCTCTCCCCCCAAAAGCCCCTCTGAGTTCTAAGTCAAACATGCTTATGCTTCGGCACCTGTGGCTCAAGGAGTAGGGCATCGGCCCCATATACCAGAGGTGGCAGGTTCAAACCCGGCCCTGGTCAAAAAATGCAAAAAAAAAAAAAAAAAAAGGAAAAGAAAAAAACATGCTTATGCTTCAAGGTGTGGCTCTGGTAACATTCCTCCCTGAACCCTTCTCCAGCCCTCCCTCCTTTCAATAGCCTGAAAGCATTTTGTTTGTGTCTTTCAACCTGCCCACACTGTTGTTGCTATTTATCTGTCTCCACAGCTATATTGGAAGCTTCCAGACGGTGCTTTTTGCTTGATGGTATGTTTCTCCCAGTGCAGGGGTAAGGGCCTGATGGCTGTTAGGAACCTCCCAAGGTCTCATGTCTGGGGTTGAGTCGAAGTAGCCCCAGGTTGCATGAACTACGCTCTTCTGCCCCTGGTGCACCCTCTGCCCCCCTTCAAGCCAGCCCATCCTGTGGCTTCTAAAAAGCACATCACAAAAGGTCAGAAGGGCAGTTGGACATCGTCACACAACACAGGGGACACTCCCATGTCCGGTAACAGTGGCCTTCACTCCAGCAAACTTCTGTAAATGAGTAACCCAGCTTGCACCGCTCACTCTGTTCAGCAGTGAAGCTGCATCGATCAGCATGACGTCCTGGAAGGAGTCCCAGGGTGAGCACTGCTTCTGGCTTTCATCCTCCTGGAGGCCTATGGTCTGGCCAAGTGATGCAAGTGCCTCCCGCCCAGCCTGTGCACAGAATAGCCTGGGAACAGCTCCATCTCCACCCCTTGTATATAAATAGGGCCTCGGTGGCCCAGCCAGGGAAGAGGCTGCTTTGTCCTGTGGACCACAGTGGAAGGTAAGGTGGGAGCCCACTCAGTCCCTTCTCCCTGTCTCTCTCAGGAGAGCCTTGGCATGGAGGGTTAGGCATAGGAGCAGAGTCACGGTGGCCAAGAGTCCACCAGGCTCTCTTCCCATAAGAAGGAATAGCAAGGCCGGAGCAAGCAGGGGCTGGTAGGTTGGGTCAGGTAATCAGCCTACCCTCCCCCGAGACATGCTACCCGGCTCTGCCCATTTGCTCATCTATAAAATGGGACTAATAGCAATGCCCAGGCCCCTCTCTCAAGAGAAATAATATAACACAAGGTGTTTCTAAACTGCAGTATAAGCTAAAAAGGTATATTCTTATTTTTTCAAGGCAGTATAGATTGGGGCTTAAGCATGTGGACAAGTCAGACTATGGGGGGCAGGTCTTGGTTTGAGCTCTTGGTTTTGGCTCTTACTCACTATGTGATCTCAGGTGAGTCACTGTGCCCCTCTGTGCCTCTGCAAAACACCATCAACTAATTCACTCGACACACACATATCCAGGACCTACCATTTCCCAGGTATTCTCTTGGGAATGTGGCTGTCTCGGGGAAATCGAAGGCACAAACCTGCCCCCTAGGGCTTTATGTTTGCATGGGAGGAAGCAGAGGAAACGCGGAGCACAGCCAACACCCAGCTAGGCATGCAGACCTGAACAAGAGGATAGAACTGAGCAGGATAAGAGAGTTGGCAGGACCCAGCCTGGCAGGGAACATTGCGGGGGGGTGGGGGAAGGGTGAGGGCTGTTGTGAAGACCAGGCAGATTGGTGTAAGACAAGTGCTCAGAGGAGTGCCCCAGGAGTGGTAGGTGTCACAGAAGCATGAGCTGTCACCTTCACCATCAGCCTTTAGGAGCCACAAGAAGGAAAGAGAAGGAGCAGGGGAGGCTGGGAAGGAGGGGTGATGTAGGGGAAAGGCAGGAAGGGGTCAGGCATGCCACAATACACCCCAGACCCGGCTGCCTATACACCTATAACCGGTATGCACTGGAGCAAGACAGGGAGTGGGTGCAGCTACCTGCATCATCCAAACCCAGGCCTGGGGGTGCCTAATAGACCAGCCCCTCACCCCCCCAGTTGGTTCCCCTGCTGCAGAGCCTGGTTTGGCTGTCCGGATCAGGCATGAACTGCCAATCTAGGCTTGTCTGCACAGAAAGTCCTGCGAGGAGGAGGGGGACTTTCCTGTCCCATTTTTCTGTGTCACATGACTTTGCATGAGAATGGTGGATGGAATCGAATGGTGGGGAGGGCAGGTGAGGCTGCAGTTGAGATCAGGAGTCAAAGTCCCCAGAGCAGCACAAAGCACACCGTGTATTTGAACTGTTGCACCATGTTGAGGGCGAGTACAAGTTACCAGCCTGGTGCAGTGCAAGGGAAGTGACTATGTGTGTTCAGGGGAGACAGGACAATGTAGACATCAAGGTGGCCTTGGACCCCAGACCTGGACCTAGACACCTTGGACCACAGCTCCAAGAAAACCCTGACCAGTACAGGGGGCAGGGGTGAAGAGAGAGACAGGGGACAGGAAAGCTAAGAAATAACTGGTATTGCAGTCCACCCCTATATGGGGAATGAGTGAGATGTGGCACAAATCATTCAAATTGAAGGAACCAAGGGAATGAGCATTCATCCCTCCAGGGAGCAGAGTCAGATGGGACAAATTAACAGGGCTGCCAAGCACCCTCCCTCCCGGGCTCCTCGGCTCCACCCTGTTGTGCTGGGAGGGACAGTGCAGGCTAGGGAAGAGGGCTTCCAAGAAGCAGGTGCCACAGCTCCCCTGGCCCACCCTGGTGACCTGTGCCTGGGGCAGAGGAGCAGGGGATCTAAATCCATCTCTATATCAGAGTGACCTGAGAAGTTTCAAAAAAAAAAAAAAACCATCTACACCAGGCCCTGGGGGGAGCTTGCCTCTGGTGGGTGGGTTTGTCACTCAGTGTTGGGGCTATGCCATGTGGGAAAAGTTGGGAGTTGGTTTGGGTTTGAGACACGAGGGAAGCTCTGGCCAAGTTCTGGAAAGTAAAAAGCCCATTCCCAAGCCACACCATAGGGCCATTTATTTATCTTCTCTACAAACACTTAGTGACCAGCACAGGCTTGAGTCCCGAAGGGGAACTTACAGCCATGGGTGCATGCTCAGAGTGCCACAGACTTGGGGCTTCAACCACAGAAGTTTATTAATTGTCTCATGGTTGTGGAGGCTGGAAACAGAAGATCAAGATGTAGACAGGGTCTGTTTTTCCTGAGGCCTCTCTTCCTGGCTTGCAGATGGCCGTTTTCTCCCTGTGTCCTCACATGATGCTCTCCTTGTGTCCTCAACTCTCTATCAGTGTCCTAATCTCTGCTGAAAAGGAAACTGTTCACAGTAAATTACGGCCCACCCTAATGACCTCATTTTAATTTAACCACCTCTTTAAAGGTCCCATCTCCCCTTATAGTCACATTCTGAGGTCCTGAGGACTAGGACTTCTACATTACGAATTTTGTGAAGGGGGCAGAGGGGGCATGATTCAGCCTGTAACAGTGCACTTTGCACTTGAGTCAGATATTTTCCATGGAGCTTTGCCCCCATTTCTTCTCTTCATTGTTTGCAGCATGATGTATTTCTACTGGGCTGAATGGTACAGGGGACAGTGAAACGACTGGAAGTCTCGCTAGAGGGCTCTTAGTGGTTACTTATTAATCACTTTTTCCCCTTCCCAAAATGATATTTCAGGGTATGCAGGAACGAGTGCCCTGGTCAGAAATGGCTCCTGCTGGCATAGCCGTGAGGGCCACTGTCCTCTGCCTTGTGACCTGGGCTGGCCTGGCTGCTGGAGACCGTGTGTATATACACCCCTTCCATCTCCTTGTCTACACCAAGAACAGCTGTGAGCAGCTGGAGAAATCTAATACAGAGACACTCAAAGAACCAACCTTCACACCCACCCCAATTCAGACCAACACAGCCCCAGTGGATGAGGAGGCCTTGCACCATCAGCTGGTGCTAACTGTGGAGAAGCTGGAGGCTGAGGACAAGCAGAGGGCTGCAATGATCGGGATGCTGGCTAACTTCCTGGGCTTCCGCATGTACAAGGCACTGAGCGACACATGCAACACTGCTGGCGGGGCGAGCGTGCTCTCCCCACTGGCTCTCTTTGGCACCCTGGCCTCTTTCTATCTTGGAGCCATGGATCCCACAGCCCACAGGCTCCAGGCACTCCTAGGTGTCCCTGGGGAGGACCAGGACTGCACCTCCCGCCTGGATGGGCACAAGGTCCTCTCTGCTCTGCAGGCAGTCCAGGGCTTGCTGGTGGCCCGGGGTGGGGCTGACGGCCAGGCCCGACTGCTGCTGTCCACAGTGGTGGGCCTGTTCACTGACCCAAGCCTGCGTCTGAAGCAGACATTCATTCAGGGCCTGCAGCTCTTCACCCCCATTGTCCTCCCTCGCTCTGTAGACCTCTCCTCAGACCCAGATCTCACTGCTGCAGAAATAGATAGGTTCATGCAGGCTGTGACAGGGTGGAAGATGAGCAGCCTGGAGGAAGTCCAAGCAGACAGCACCCTGCTCTTCAACACCCACGTTCACTTCCAAGGTAAGGCCAACCCTTTCATCCACCCTGACCCCAGGCCAGTGCCAAAGGATGGCAGTTCTATGTCTCTGTGGTCCCAGTGTCCAAATGTAGCTGAGCTAAGCAGGCCAGGCTTGGGGATGGGCAGGGCATGGCTGTGAGGATGTGTCCAGGGACCATGCTCCTTGGATGAGCACCCACCCACCTGACCTGCTGCCCTACTGTGTGCTGTCACTATACTACATCCTTTTGCTTTCATCATTAAATCCCCTATGATGCAGGGAAAAGTTTTGGTACCTTGTTTACTGATGACAAAATAGAGACTCAGAAACAAAGGGCCTCACTCAGGATGGCACAGCCAAAAAGTGGATCCTAGGATTCAAACCCACCTGCCACCCTGTCCCATGGCCCACTTCTATGTTCAAAAGAGTCCTAAGAAGGTCAAGGACTAGAGTTGCCAGCCTTTGTAGAAATAGCCAATTAGTATGCTTAAATCACTTTTGCGTGGGAGGGAGTCTTACCCCCAAATCCCCACTATAACAATTGCTAGAGGATTTACTATTTGTAAGACTCTGAGCCAGGTATCTTGGAGGGGCATTAGGAAGGGTGTACAGGTTCTAACCCCAGGTTGTTAAAGATTAACAGGGGAGATGGATCCCGTGGGCAGAGGTGCCAGGCTGTGACACTGTAGGGCCAAGCACTTCTCCAGGCCCCCACAGATGGCTGGAAGCCCCAAGTGAGGGATGCCTGAAGCTGGCATGAGGGGAAATGAAAACAAGTGTGGGGAGGCTCCATCAGGAAGATGTGCAACCTCTTGGGGGACAGGGAGCCAGGCAGGCAGCAAGAAGGACTGTGGAGTGGGAGAGGGGTTAAATAGTGCATGGTGATTTCCTTACCATGATATCCTTAAAGTCTCTGTAAAATCACAAAGAGCGAAAGACCTGGCACCTGCCTTGGAGGAAAGGGGGAAGTGAAAAACCCAGGACCGCTCATGACCCAGTGCTGACCCATCAAGGGAGCAGAGAATAGCCCACAGGTCACCTGGTTGAGGGTGGCCAGACACTCTGCAGGGCACATGGAAGCACATGTAGGCTCAGCCTGCCTTCCCTAGGGGGAGCCACAGGGGAGGGGAGCTTTTTGAGGAAGGGATGCCCCCAAAAGGCAAAGGCAGGAAAGCCCCTGTCATCAGAAACAGGTTCTTGCTTTGGAAAAGCGTCTGTCCACCTGATTCATGCTAAAAAGCCAGACAGGAAAGAGAAAAAAGAGGAAGAAAAAAGTAGATCACATCAGTGCTAAAAAGGAATCTCATACTGTCCGACCTTGTGCGGCTCCTTAACTTTCCCTGGCCCAGTCTCCATCAACCCCTCCTGCCCACAAGAGCAGTCTCAGGAGCTGGAGGTCCCCCTTTAGCAATAATGTTCTATTAAAACCATCTCAGGTGACAGCTGGACTAGCATTTGGGAGCTGATGAGCTCCAGGCACCTTTTTCCTGGCACCACTGCCCGCCGAGGCAGGGTACTGGCCCTGGCAGGCTCCATGACACCAGCCGGCTTGATCTCAGGAGATTGGTGGATGTCTGGTGAGGAGGGAAGTCAGGGCATGTCAGGTGAGCACAGCCACCCTCATCTCAGATTCCAGCTTCTCTTTATTGTTTTAATTTGTTGGAAGAAAAGCATTTAATCCTTTTTCCCTTTACATTAAGAAGCCACTTGCCAGGCAGGTCAGATCAATACAAGCGTCCCCACAGAGACATTGGAGATGTGAGGCCTGCCAACAGTCTCTCACAAGATCCAGGTCTAGGGGTCTCACAAGACCCAGGTCCAGGGTAGGCAGGGCTGTGTCCAGGTCCTTCCTGCCAGAAGCAGAGTCCTCCTAGCTGCCCCCACTTTCACATTGGCAGCCTCTGATTCAGTCAAAGGGAGATCTGGCTCTTTTATTAATAAACTACCTCTTCTCAGCCTCCCCAGGGAATGCTCTATGATGGACTCATTCTCAGCTTCACCCAATTCTGCTAAAAACATCTGCAAAACGGGCCTCTCCATAGGACTGAGAGGACTGTGGAGGTGGGAGTATGCTAACGTGCTGGCGTCAGGTCTGTCATGGAGAAGTCCTGAGTGATGTGCTCTTCTCCCAGGGTGGATGGACCTGCAGGCCTCTGGGCTCTGCCATGGTGGCCCCACCCAAGATCTTCACCTTGTCCACAGCCCTGTGAGTGGGAGGGCAGACAGAGGGCCGGCACTTGCCCCCAAGTGCTACTGCAAACCCTGTCCATAATGGCAGGAGCTGCTGAGAAATGCAGCCCTTATCCCCAGAGTCCATGTGACTGGCTCTGTATGAGGATCAGAGGGCTGCCAGCAGTTTCTGCCACAGCTGGGCCTGGTACTGAGATGCACCAAGGACTCCCAGGCAGAGCTCCAGCTCTTTGGAGCACTGTGTGGTGGATGCTTATCACCCTGCAGCTATCCAACCCCGTATAGATTGTGGGTTCTGGGACAATGGCGTGTCAGTACAGGGTCACTGATAGTAACAAGTGGGCCACTCTGGTGGGAGAAGTTGGTCAGGGGAGGCTGTGGCTTGTTGGGGCAGGTGGGGTGGGAGCCCTGCACACTCTGTTCAGTTTTGCTGTAACCTTAAAGCCTTTGTAAAAAACATTTATTTAAGAAAAGGCAAGTCTGGGCAGTGCCTGTGGCTCAGTGAGTAGGGCGCCAGCCCCATAACCCAGCCCTGGCCAAACTAACCAAAAAATAGCTGGGTATTGTGGCAAGAACCTGTAGTCCCAGCTACTCGGGAGGCTGAGACAAGAGAATCACTTAAGCCCAAGAGTCTGAGGTCACTGTGAGCTGTGACACCATGGCACTCTACTGAGGGCAATAAAGTGAGACTCTGTTTCAAAAAAAAAAAAAAAAAAGAAAGAAAGAAAGAAAAAGAAAAGGCAAGTGTGGCAAACAACAGACTTCAGGCCAGGACAGATTTGGAGTTGAGGTTATCAGGTTGGGTGCCAGTGGGCTAGTTCCTTCAGGTGACAGATGTGGAACCTCAGCCCCAGTGCCTGGCACACCCTGTGTCTCCTGCAGTTGGCAGGCACACTCTGTCTCCTGCAGCTGGTAGCTAGGGCTTCCTTAGTGAGCTCAGATGCTGCATTTTGCAGAAGACACTGGGGCTGGGGAGGTCCTGTGGCCAGGAGAGTGTGGAGTGGCCTGGGATAGGACAGGGAGGGAGGCTGAGGCAGGACAAAGGGCAGGAGAGGGGCCTCAGTGTCAGCCAGACCCTGGTATTGCCCCGCCCAGAGTCTTACCCTCCTCATCTGGGTTACAGGGAAAATGAAGGGCTTCTCCCTACTGGCTGGACATCAGGAGTTCTGGGTAAACAATAGCACCTCAGTGTCTGTCCCCATGCTCTCGGGCATGGGCACATTCCAGCACTGGAGTGACACTCAGAACAACTTCTCGGTGACTGGGGTGCCCTTGAGTGAGAGCGCCTGCCTGCTGCTGGTCCAGCCCCGCTCTGCATCTGACCTGGATAAGGTGGAGGCCCTTGCCTTCCAGCATGACTTCTCCAGCTGGATGAAGAACCTGTCTCCCCGGTAGGCACCTGGGGGGCTCCCTGGACAGTAGGGGAGCTGCGCTGTCCATTTGTCAGGGTGGGTAGACACATGTGCTGGCGTGTGTTGAGCCTTGGGGCCTTGGCCTGGCAAGGAGGACTGTGTGTCTGTCATCATCTCTCCGGCCATCCACAGAGCTCTCAAGCTGGCATCTGCCTTCCAGGTGCAGGCAAGGTAATGGAGGTAAGAAGGAATGCTTTCCCTGTACTTATTTACTGGCCAGTTTCGGAGGGAGAGAGAACATTGCAGTCCCCTCTCAGGAGGGTACCTGTGGCCCCCACATCCATGGACATGCAGCACACAGGAGTATCCTGCAACAGCCCCCAGGATGGCCTGGGTCCCTCTAAGACCTGGCCGGGGGCTCTCTTAGGGGGGCTCCCCTCCACTCCACCACCCTCCTTTGGAGGCTGGGTAAGGAGAAAAAGGTGTCATTAACTCCTCCTGACAAAAATAACCACTTTGGTCCAATGGATCACTGGATATGACCTGCATATCAGGTCCAGGTCAGCAAGGCCTAGAAATCTGCTCCCAACGACAGATATGAAGGGACACAAATGGCATTCTAATGTCAACTCCGGTTTTTTCAAGTGTGTGTGTTTTTTTAATTATGGTAAAATAGACATAAAATTTGCCATCTTAACCATTTTTAAGTGACAGTAGCTGCACTCACATTGCTGTGTAACTGTTACTACCATCCATCTCCAGAATTTCTCCTCTTCCCAAATTGAAACTCTGTACCTATTCAATACTACCCCACTCACTTCCTGCCACCTCCCAGCACCCCCTGTGATGTCCCCAACCAAGGTCCATCCAGGTTGTGGCCCATCTCGGAGTTTCTTGCTTTGTAAGGCTGGATGTGTTTTCTTGAGTGGATGGGCTGCGTTGTGTTCATCTGCACGTCCATCCATGAACATGGGTTTGCACCCAGCTTTTGCCTGCCGTGAACACTGCTGCTGTGAACATGGGTGTTCGGCTAGCTCTTGTGAGGTTTTTGTATGTCCCTGGAAATGTCCATAGGTTCTCAGGGACATCAGGCCCTCTATGACGGTCTACGCAACTGACACAGCAATGTGCTTAGCATAGAGGATGGTTCTCCCTTTCCATGGGTGTCTTGCCATCACAAGTACTGTTGAGACATGCTGCATTATTTTAGACAATAGCATTGTTAAAATTATCCACGTAACACATCTTCAACAGAGCCAGTCTAAAAACAGAAGAAACTGGCTTGGCACCCGTAGTTCAGTGAGTAGGGTGCCAGCCACCTACACTGAGGCTGGCAGGTTCGAGCCCACCCAGGACCTGCTAAAACAGCAATGACAAGTGCAACAACAACAACAAAAAATAGCCTGGGTGTTGTGGCAGATGCCTGGAGTCCCAAGCTACTCAGGAGGCTGAGGCAAGAGAATCTCTTAAGCCCAAGAGTATGAGGTTGCTGTGAGCTGTGACACTACAGCACTCTACTGAGGGCAACATAGTGAGACTCTGTCTCAAAAAAAAAACAAGAGAGACCAAAAAACAGACAATGCTTCACAGTTAATCACCTGAGATCATCTCAGGTAAATGTTCTGTGTCCCTCTTATAGTATTTCAAATGATGTAAACTTTTTTAAGTGTATTTTTTGCTATTTTTTTCCTAAGGGTGAGATGACCTAGTTGAGTGAGAAAAACAAATGTCCCCTTCCTCAGGGACAGGGGCAAGGTGGGCCTGGCTTCCCCGCGTGGCAGGGAAACTCCCAATGGAAGCCTCTCTGTAACTTTTTTGACTGTGCCTTGTCTTCCAGGGTCATCCGCCTGACCATGCCCCAGCTGCTGCTAAAAGGATCCCACGACTTGCAGGACCTGCTCTCCCAGGCCAAGCTGCCCACCCTGCTGGGCACCAAGGCAACCTTGGGCAAAATCAGTGATTCCAACTTCAGAGTGGGGAAGGTGCTGTGCGAGTTGGTATCTGTGTCTCAGAGAGTGGGAGATGTCAATGGGAGGACACGGAGGAAGCCCGAGGCAGGCCGGCAGGGTAGGAGGGAGAGGAGAATAGGGCCAAGGATGGAAGAGAAGGGGCCCAGGCTTTCTGGAGCCCTCCAGGGACAGTGCATAGCTCCTGCTCCTGTCTTGTGTGTGTTCTGCAGCCTGCTCAGCCTGGGATGAGGAAAGTGAGCATCCCCAGCCCAAGCCCCTTCCTCAGGGAATGCTTAGCAGTAACAGACCTCCCCTCTGTCACGTGGGACCATGCACACTGTGATCACCAGACATACCTGCTGCGCTAGGCACCACGCTCGGTGCTGGGGAGGAGGCGGGTTCACCCAGCAAGGCATGAGCCCTCTGTGAAAAGTCAGCTAAGTGGCTGGTGGGCCACAGAAGAGGCACCAGGAATTCTGCCCTGACTAGCAAGGTGGAGAATGGAGGCATGAGGGTGTGAGGGGCACAGTAGGGCCAAGTTAGGGTCACCTACACACATGCACCTTTGCCTACCCTGAGGGGCAGGCACTGCTGAGCTGGACAAACCTCCTCCTCAGGGCAGCAGCACAGCCCCCTGTGCCCTTGGGTGCCATCCCCATATCACTGCTTTGCAGGTGATGAACAGCATTCTTTTCGAACTCAAAGCCGATGATGGAGACCAGCCCACAGAGTCTGCCCAGCAGCCCAACGGGCCTGAGGTCTTGGAGCTGACCCTGAGCAGCCCGTTCCTGTTTGCCGTGTACGAGCACGACTCCAGTGCCATTCACTTCTTGGGCCGTGTGGCCAACCCGCTGAGCATGGCATGAGGCCAGGGCTCCAGAGGGAAGGCCCTGCGAAGCCTCTGACCAGGATGAAGGCCAGCAGCACACAGCAACCCTGGGCAAAATAAGCAATTTGTCCAGTCCCCACCTTTTCTTCTGATGAGTCAACTCTAAGTTGGAAAGCAGCTTCTCTCTTTGGCAAAGTGGTGCCATGCGGAGTGAACAGGAGAAGTCTGACCTCACACACAGGCCTCCCAGGTTGCTGGGTTTATTTTGGAGGTTGTGGGTGGGGAACTAGGAGCTGGAGTTTAGCACAGGACTATTTTCCCAGAAAGAATTTAGACAGACCATCTAGTTTGTGGAACCAAAAACTGTTCCTTTTTTAGGTGAGAAGAGAAATTGACTTTTCAAATTAAAATATGCCTTTTTTCATTGCCTTGGTTTATATTTAGCTTAACAAATGTGAGACTATGACCTTCCTGCAGTTTCCACACTAGTTTAGATATTTGTGAATTTTGAACAACAAATTACAAAAAAACACAAATGTCTGGATTTGTTAGAATGTGAAACCATGGGCAGTTACCCTGCACTTGTGTTAGTAATAAATGTCTTGCAACAATAAACAAACAAACAAAAAAATTATCTTTCATTTAGCAGCAGAAGAGACACAGGCATTCGAGCTAACAGGCTGTGCAAAGAGAAGCCAGGACCGGGGGTGGAGTTTCCGTGGCAGGCCTGGGCTGGCACTTAGTATCTGGAGAAGTTTTAGGGAATGGGTTTCTTTGGACGTATCCATTTGTAAGCAGTGGTGGCTTACAAATGTGTGATGGCTGGGCGACAGGGAGCAGGAGAGGGCAGGGACCTGGACAGATGGGCACTTCTTCCCCCCACCCCCTCCCCAGTGACGCAGGGTCGGATGGCTGCTTGTCCTGTACCTGTAGAATGGAAGGCAGAGAAGTAAATCTTCATGAATAAATACTAGCAAGTTCCTTTCTCTCTGTTGAGTGTCTCTGCCTGTTTCCCCTCAACGGGCTTAGACTCACAGCTTTGAAATCCTGGGCAAAGCAGAGGAGGTGGGTTCCTCCTGGGGATGTCAGCTGGTAATGGTGATGATGCTTCCTTATGTTTGGAAACCACTTTATCTTTCTCCCCTCCATAAATATTGAAATAAGGAAGCAGCACAGCATGTTAGCTGTCTGTCAGAGCCAAGGCGGACCTGCCCCGCAGCCCTTCAGATGTCAGCCTCCCCCAACCCCAGGCGTCTCCCTCTGGTCTTGAGGGCACCTCCCTGCCTTCGACTCAAGAAGACAGCTCCTCCTTTAGTTCTTATGATTGGGACTTTTTGCCACATCAGTTGCCTGTAGTTCCTTCACCATAAGGCGCATCACCAGTTTTATTTGGGGTCACCTTTTATTTCCATGCTCAATGCTCCCTGGTTTGGTCTTGCCTCAAGGCTTGGATGGTGAACGCTGGTTACTGGCACTCTCTGAAATGACTACTGGACACCAAGTCCATGGAAGGACTGGAAGTACAGGGACCAGAAGTCCTTTACAGCCTTGCTGTTCAGCGGAGGCAGCAGTGATCCTGGGAGCTTCTTAGGGATGCAGAATCTCAGGCCATGCCTGAGCCTGCACAGGCAGCCTCTGCATTTTTACAGGAGGCCCAGGCTTTGAGGTCACCCATAACGCCCTGAGACGGCACTGATGTGCAATGGAGAACAGATTGTTTGAACACAGACTTTATTTTAAAGGCAGCTGGCAGTAGACTAACCAATTTTACTCAGCAGCTGCTCAGCCTCTGGAAATCATAAGCAGTACAGGCTTAGGCTGCGTTTGCTGTGCGAGTTATGAGTGGGAAGCTGGGTCAGACAGATCTCTGGAGTGTTAAAAATACAAATACCAACATTTGCAGGTTCCTTAACACACCTACAAATATTAATTCTAGGAGTCTGGTGTGTTTCTCTTAAACAATTCCTCACTGTGTTCTAAGTTTTCCTGGGTGGCCATACACCTGTCCTCCAGACAGGGCATTATGCGGCAGCTGCGATCCCTGGTAACGTGAGACAGGCTGAGCATAGGGACCACAGCTGGGGGGATGCTTCAAACTGCCCCTGAGGAAATCCAGTGGGTCCCAAATCTCATAATGAATTTGGGAAGCTGAAAGATTTTTGTTATTCATTTGGGAGCAAAACCCGACCTGAACAGACGTGAGGCTGCCTAAGGTCATCACATTATGAAAGTCGACAGTGTGAATATTCCTAAATTAATTGCTCAAAGATGCCTGTGTGTTTGATTATAAGATGCCATTCCCAGGAATGGGTCAGGAAGTCTAGGATACATTATAGACAGTAAACCACTTTAACTTGCTACACCCCAAGACACTCTGAGCCCCTAAACATGCGCTGAACTGCCAGGATGGGGTTGGGGTGTGAACACCATTCCATGTGCATCTCCCCAACAGACTATATTTTTTAGAGCAGTTTTAGGTTCATAGCAAACTTGAGAGACAGGTGCAGAGGTTTCCCCCACAGTCACCATCCCCCCAGAGAGGGCCATTCCCCACAAGCCATAAATCTGCACTAACACTTCTTTATCACCCAAGTCCACAGTTTACATCAGGGTTCACTCCGGCGTTGCACACTCTGTGGGTTTGGATGTGTGTACAGTAATTTGTGCCCACACAGCAGGGTCACACAGAGCACTGCCACTGCCTACAAACCCTCTGTGCTCTGAACCCCTGGCCACCGCTGCTCTTGTCACCGTCTTCTCCGCAGCGCTACCTCCCTGAATGTCACACAGCTGGAACCCCATGGCATGTACCTTTCCAGATTGGCTTCTGCCACATGGCAGTGCACATTACGGCTCCTCCTCATCTTCTGTGGCCCTGACTGCTCCCTCCTCTTTGCTGTTGAGAGGTGTCCCGTGGTCCCTATGTACCAGCTCATTTCTCAATTCACCTGTGCATGCGCACCTTGTTTCCAGGTCTGACCATTATGAGTAAATCTGCTATAAATAGCCGTGTGCACTTGGTTTCCCATGCAACATTTTAAAAAAATATTTATTTATTTATTTAGGCAATGTTTCCCTGTGTTGCCCAGGCTAGAGTGCAATGGCATCATCAGAGCTCACAGCAACCTCAAACTCCTGATCTGAAGAGATCCTCCTGGCCTCAGCCTCCTGTGGTGGCACCACAGGCACCCACCAAAGCACCCAGGACATTTTTCTGATTTTAGTAGAGACAAAAGTCTTGTTTTATCTCCTAATTAAAGGACGCTCCCGCCTCAGCCCCTAGAGTGCTGGGGTGACAGGCGTGAGCCACTTTTAAAGTTGCACAATGATGAGAGATGTACTGGATGTGCTGACCTTTCAGTGACTCCACCTCTTCCAGAGAGTAGGGGTCTCACAGTCCATGTCCCTGCATTCAAGTTGGCTCATGATTCTGTTGTTACCGGAAGAGTTTAACTCTTTGAGGCTTGCTTTTAAGTTTTGTTAGGTGGGCTAAAAGCAGCTTGTTGCATCTAGGCTGATTGGGCTTCATCACCAAGGCCCTACACTCAGTGGCAAAGCAAAAGCAGCAGTGTCACATCAGGGATGTTTGCAAATCTTAAAGACAGATGGCCTTCCCTTCAGAGTTTCTAGGGCCAAGGTCTTACATAGAGAGAGATGACTGCCAACTGGCAAAGGCCTACTTTTTTTCACAAATCCCTGGGACCGTGGGAACACTTGATTGCTGATAGGGAGAGATCTATCTGATGCATTCAGAAGCCATGAATAACAGTTCTGTTAAACATGGACTACTAAGGCATCATGCTGAAGAATCTCGCACTGGCTCAGGGTGTGACATTTACTGCTGTTCTGAAGTCTGAAACATGAGCACAGGATGGTCCACTCATCGCCAGTGATGTCATGTCAGCACCAATCCTGTAACGCTGGAGCAACATCTGGACCCCAAGACCAACGGTTCCTTGGTTATTCAGAAGGGCACAGCAGAGGAAAGGCAGCACTTGCCTTCCACACCACAGGAGCTCAGGAGGGCTATCCTATGGCATGTGGCAGCCCTGCCCATAGGCAGGTTTTGTGACTATGTGATTCTCACCTGGTAGTTCTAGGAAGCCACAAGGAATTACTGGTAATAACCCCAGACAGGAGGTAAGGGAGTGCGTCTAAGGAAGTGCCAAGTCCATTTTCTTCTGTTAGTTCTGGACATGCAGCTTGACAATAGCCTCCAGCCCCTGTATGACTGAGCTCCATCCACTGAAGTGAGTGGAAAGTCTGTGCTCACCCAAACGTGGGCCATAGTCCCCAGTGGGTGACCCCTCACACTCTCTCCCTTTCTGGTTGGCTGCAGTAGAAGGGAGTAGGCTGAGCAGTGGCCTCCAAAAAGACATGTCCAGGTCCAGGTTCAGGTTCAGAACCTATGACTGTGACTGTGTTTGGAAAGATGTGACCAGGTTAGAGATCTCAAGATAAGATTATCCTGGATTAATTGGAAGGGTGTGGTGTCCTGAATCCAGTGACCAGTATCCTTACAAGTCAAAATGGGAGAAAACATAGAGGGAAGGCCACATGAAGACAGAGGCAGAGACTATGGCCACCTAAAGCCACCAGGAACTGAGAGGAGGCAGAATTCTCTCCCAGAGCCTTCGGGGGCTGTGCATGCAGCCAGCTGACTCCTGCGGCTTGGACATTTGCCTGCAGAGAAGACATTTCTATTGTCGTAAGCCCCTACATCTGTGGTAGTCTGTTAGGCAGCTCTGGGAAATGAATATAGACGGTTCCCCAGAGAGAACCATAGCAGAGCGAGCCTCCCATCGGTGTGACATCACCCCAGCAGGAGCAGACTTCCGTGCACTGCCTGTGTTTAAGCACCCTGTGGAGTCTTCATATTACAAAAGTTGAAAATAATTACAGTTTTGCAGTAAAAATAGGTATTATTCCATCTTTAAACTTTACTCAGTGACTCTCCAAAGCAGAAGGAATAGAACATCTATCAAAGAAAGAAGAGATGCTCTGGGGAGCAAAAGAGGAGCATTTTGAAATTTGGAGCTTTTTATCCAGAGTTTTGTTTCTTAAGCCTGGACATAGGTATTACAACTTTGAGGCTATCACCACTGTGAGATACGCTGGGAAAGGTGGTGTTATTTTATTAAGTCCAGGGCCTGTTGGGGACTGATGGGGGCCAAAGAAATCAATTTGTGTTCCAATCCTGGACTGCTAACATCCGTTCTAGTGCTAGTACTAGGGAGGGAGGATTACCCAATGGTTAATAAACTGGGCTTGGGGACTATCTGGTCTGGGTTTAAATCCCATTTAATAGTTACCTGAATGACTTAGTTTGCCTGTTTCCTCAACTGTAAAATGGGAATAATAATGCTGGAATTTGATGGTGCTAATCGTATCTTTCGTCTATGTTTTGAAACAAATGAGAAAGGAAAAGAGGAAGGAAGGTAGGGACAGCACTCGGGGTCTGTGGTTGATGGCTGGATAGACGCAAGAGCCGTGCGGCTGCTCAGACAGCTTCACACCAGGTCAACTTAACTAGGCTGAAAGCATGCCCCCACAACTCGCCCAGATGCTTGAGGCTGGCCTTGGCCACACACACACCTACAGGAAGCTGGGAAGATCAAGTGAGGTGGTGGTGTGGCGGTATGTGGCAGGCTGCCGTGGGCTGGTGCTCTGAGCAGCTCACCCTGTTCACACTGCTGCAGCTCCTGGGAAGGTAGCTTCCTCCTTCCTTTGTAGGTCAACCCATCACCAAACCTGTGAGTCCTGGAGGAAGCCAAGGCCAGATGTGGCCCATTTACCCCGTGGGTTCCAGCTCTCCCAGTTCATGGGGCCAGATGTGACTCGTTTGCTCTGTGGGTTCCAGCTCACCCTTGCTCTCCCATTCATGCCTTTCTTCTGATAGCCCAGCTAGCCCCAGGCCTAGCACCACAGCCTTCCTGGCCAGCCCTGGCTCCCACACTAGGTGTGTCAGGCCCTGAGAAGAAATCCCTCCTGCTCTCTCCTGTGGTTCTGTCTCTGACCTGTCTTTCTACTCTGAATTCTAGTGCTCAGGCCCCTCCAGGGCAGGGCCTCCACATCTAAGCCTAGAATGGAAGCTCTTTCCAGAGCAGAAAAAGGCAAGAGGGCCACCGCCTCAAGACAGGAAGGGGAAGCCTTCCTTGTGGGGCCAGCTGAACATGTGGAAGCTCCCAGGACTCCATACATGCTTCTTGGTGTGTTCAGCCTCCCCCATCACTATGCTGAAAAGCCACTCCTGCCAACTCCAGGGTCTGCTTTAATTCCCATTTTCTTTTCCTTTCTCTTCCTTGAGCTAACCTTTGAACAAAGGACTGAGGTGTACAGAAATGCAGACTAGAGGAATTGGGGATACAGATACAGCAGCTTGTCATCAAGCTGTAAGGGCTGGTGCCCTGGCAGGGCTGCCTGAGTAGTGCTCCCTGGTGCGTGCACATGTGAGCTAATGAACCAGTTGCACTAGTGCCACTCCCAACATCCCTAACTCTTCCTGCAGGATGGTCCTCCTTCTCCCTACGTCCACTTCAGCCTGGCAGAGAGGGTCCTAGTACACTTGCTGGTCCTCCATGGAAGGGGCCTCTGCTCACCTGAAGGGTCAGGGCTGGACAGGGTCCATAGGTGCTTAAGAAGCATCTGCCTGCAAGGGAACAAGTGCCATTCTAGGGCATGAGTGACAAGAGGAATTTACAAATAAAAGGTACACGCACTCTCAGCAGACACTTTTATTCAGGAAGTAAGTCTTTCCTGCTGGTTCTAGCTCCTGAGAGAGGCCTGGGTGAGAAGCAGAACAGACTGTGAAAGTGGAGGACTGCCACCTGATAGCCTCTTCCAAAAGCCCAGAAGTGGACACAGTTCTGGCCATTTCAGAGAAGGGCATTTGCACAGCACACGGCCACTCCACTATAGTCGTCACTCCCAATGCAGCCTCAGGGAGACGACCTTTTTATACTTAGACATATATATTTGCTTTAATCATATTTTAGAAATTGGCTCTCCTACACTAAGATTTACAATAAAAATAAAACAATCTGTTCTGTAAACTATAGTAGAAAGTTTCAAAGATTTAAAAACTATTTTCCATACAATGGAAAAGGCTTTTGTGTTCTTTTGGGTGAAAGAAGACCCAAATATGCTGAGAAAAGATACAGGGCGTGTTGCCAGAGTGATGATGCTGGAAGTACTTCTTTGCCATGAAGTCTTGCTCAAAGAACAGAACCACTTTCTTCTTTGCCATGGAGGCTTGCTCAAAGAACAGAACCACTTTCTTCTTTTCCGGCTTGAAGCCAAACTTTCCTCTCCCCTGGGACCTTCCAAGATGCCTAAGGCTGCTCTGCCATTGCCTGGTCCTTGGCAGCAGCAACAAGCTCTCTGAGAGCCGGGAAGCTCTTTATGTTGCTTGTGTGCAGGCCCATCTTTTGTATCTGCAAAGCCACGGAAATGAGTGTTAATGCATTTTAAGCTGAACGTGGAAAAGATACCCGTATAAAGAACAGAACATAATCTTCACTCCCACCCTCTAGTACACTAGAAAAATATAGTTCCCCAAAGACCTGGAGGGCATTTGTCTTCTTTACAGCAAAGGATTTGCTTCTTGCAAAATGTTAGGTTTTAAGGTCAAACACTTAGCATTCTAATAAGCCAGTATGTTAATTTATCTCAATGGATCAAAGACAACAGGATAAAAACCTCTCTTGTGGACTTAAAATTCTAGAAAAGAAAATTCACACTAAAAAGAAATTAAAAAGTGAACTATTTTGTAGGTGGAGAATTTTCAAAAAAGTATTGGCCTAAGTTCTTAGTTTCTTAACATACTGGCAACAACCTTTTAGAATCTAATGAGCTAAAAACTCTTTGGCAGAGCAACTGCTGTGGATTATTCCACTAACCAAGACATGGCATACTATGTTCCCACTTTCGTTTAAAAACAACAGCAGCAAATACAAACGCTGAGGCCTGTCAGCACTCTGCGGTTAGTTCTGTGGTTTGGGAAGACTTTTCTCCTCTCTTCCCCCATTACTCCTTCCTCCTTCCCTTTCTTTTGCTTACTGGCTCTCCATTCTTCCTAAAACAAAATTTCTTGCTCGTAAAAAGACAAAGTTTCTCTTGTAAAATACAGACATGTAGCAATTGACTTTTGCTGGAATCTATCTCTAAATGCACATCAAAGCAGAAAAAAAAAATATTTTCAGATGACCCTGAAATATAAAAGAAATTTCATAGTGAGCTAGAAAACAAAGTGTCTTCTGTGTCTTCATAAAATTTTTATGAATTTACTTTTGTTCTCTGGCAAAGGTCTTTTTGAGGATCTACTGCTATGTGGGAAACCTACAAAATTTAGAAAGCCAGTTTCTGAGTATCTAAAACTTTTATGATACTATGAGGACAACACCTCAGTAAAATCAAAAAGGCATTTGTTGCATTTTATCCATATCACCTCCTGAGTGATAACATATGCATTAATATTTAGCCATATATTGTGAGTCTAAAATCTGTGTTTTATAGAAAACCTATAAAACCCAGGCAGGCAAAAAAGTTGTGCTCAGAGGACTTCTTACATGCCACGGGAGGGTGATGCTTTCATAGTGATTCTAAACTAAACCAGCAAGAAGCTCAAAAGACATGGATTTAGTGCCAACTACCATCAGGCATTTTCTAGGCAGTCAACCAAAAAGACATCTCTGTCTGAGTCGACATTGCAGTGGGCTCCATGAGCCCAGCCACTAGCACCACAGAACCCTCTGTTAGACTTCAAAAGGGGAATTCTCACTATTCTTCTACCTTTTTTCTCTCATAATACCAAGAGGTAAATCCTTCACCTTCAAAGTTACCTGAGGCCCAGGATCTACTTAACCCCTGGGGACCAACTCTGCAGCCACCACAACAGCACCCTAAGCTCCCATGACCTGCTGGGCCCTCAGAACTTGGTTTTGGATGTTGGTTTGGACCTGCTGATGCTGATGGGTCACCTGCTCTCCTAAGTACTCCACGTCTAAGGCCAGCTGCAGCCTGATTTTGTTGTCATCACTCATGCCACCACTGGGACCAACAGGGTTAGTGGGAGTGGTTTTTCGGGCCTGTTTTAGGCGTTTCAGGCTCTCTTCCATTTTCTTCACAGAGTTCAGTACATCTGACACGGTTTCATAGTACCTTGAGCACAAAACATGTTATTTGTGGGTAACACCAAACAGAGTAACTGGCTTTGCGGAACCAAGAAGACATTTTTAAGATAAAAACTAATTTCCAACAAAAATTTAGCCCTGATAAACATTTAATGTTTCTTAAGGTTAAGAAAAACTTCAAGTCTCCAGCACAGCACTCCCAGAACTTAAAAAATACATGCATGGATTTTGTTTAAAATTCTAATTTCTAACACTAAGAGAAAATCATAGGCCAATTTGTCTTTTGTCTGTTTAGGGTAGACAGCTATAGCTCACTCCCCAGACCAAGTAACAAGTCCATTTCCAATCAGTTCTAGGAACTGTTCATCTTTCAAAGTAGTACATCTGTAAGTATTTCAGAATTTTAAATAAAATTCACTGCCTTCAAAATATTCTCAGTATAATCTTCCAATTATAAATGAATTATATGTGTGTGTGTCTATACACATACACACACACACACACACACACACATATATATATATATTTTGGGGTTTTTTGAGAAAGAGTCTCACTATGTCATGCTTGGTGGAGTGCCGTGACATCACAACTCACAGTAACCTCAAACTCTTGGGCTTAAGCGTCAGCCTCCCAAGTAGCTGGGACTATAGGCGCCCGCCTCAACGCCCAGCTATTTTTTTGTTATAGTTGTCATTATTGTTTGCAGGTCCGGGCCAAGTTCGAACCTTCCAGCCCCGATGTATGTGACTGAGCTATGGGTGCTAAGCTAAGTGAGTTATATTTTAAAACCTTGTCTACAAGCTAATTACTTGGCAATTAGAATAGCTTTGCCTGCAAAAACAGTATTATATACATCGTTACGTTCTTAACCCATAAATGGCTGCTTAACTCTTAAGTAAACAAAACATTATTGCAAAATTAACAATTATTAGTAATTAAACAAAATCACTAATTCAACCAAATATTAATCTTTCCAATGTAATTCAACACTGGCATTTGGGGGGAAGGTAGATTTAATTAGAAATGAAGTGATAATCAAAGGTTTTAGAAATTATTTGTCAATTATAATTAAAATGAATGTTGTCCTTATATCTCTCTAATACAAGTCCTTTCATCACCTGGCATAATTACAGCCACTCTAGGCTGACAGGCCAGAGCAGAGACAGGACTTCCCAGAGGGACGTGGCTGGACCTGGGAGTGTGACACCTGCAGTAGAGGCAGGTGGGGCCTAGCTATACAGTGCACCAAGAACAGGGCTAGCCTGGCTATAGTTCACGGCACCAAGAACAGGGCCAGTCTGGCTATGATGCAGGGAGGGAACGTAGCCCCAGGGACTGTCCATGTGGGCCTCCTGAGGGGAGAGTGGACTGAGGACCACCCTCTGACTCATCCAGTGATGAGACGCTGGAGGTTCTCACTGTCTCACCTCCCTGGGACCCTGAGAGGGCCTCAGGGGGTTTCCTCCTTCAACTTTTCTAAGCAAGGCCACATGGTCTCCTTTTAGTTTACTTACCTGTGAGTGCTCTCAGAGAGAGCACCTTCTAACCACTGCTGAATTATTGCTTGTTTGAGCTTGTCCTTGTGTTTGCTCTGAAGCTGGTAAAATGGCTTCAGAGCACTGTCCACGTAAGAGGAAGCTGTAGTTGGGACCTCCTGGAATAATGTGGGCAGGGGTCAAAGACACATAGGGAAGAAAAGGGAGTAAGTTACCCAAGCTTCAAGTTCAAAAGGAAACTGAGAATGTTTCAGTTTTGAGATGGGTACCACTTCTACCCCTCCCTGAAAGTAACACAGCTGCCTGTACATCTGCAGAGGCTTCCTGGAGAGCAGGAGCCAGTTACAAAGAACAAGCACAAGAGGAAAAGGCTGGACTAGGTAAGTGCTGGGACAGCCACCAAGAGCTCAGTCCCATAGGGCCCTGGCTCCATAACTGCATGCCCACCCCGATCACCTGGTGATGTCTCTGAAGTTCTTGCTGGGGGGGGGGGGAGGGAGGGTAGGAAGATGGAGTGAAAGGGTTGAGTTCTGAGATTAGTTTTCCTAAGGAGCTCCAACCCACTAGGTGAAGTTAATAGTCAACAGACTGGCCTCTGAGGAGCGGGCTTCCAAGGTTAGTAATTCAACCTTTCTTAGCTCAGGTTCTTTCATATGTAAATAAGGACACTAGCACAGTTCCATGAGAGAAGTAATGGGAATGCATATGAAATGTTTAGCATAGTGCCTGCCTTTAATGCTAACTGTCGAGAACAAATACACTATTTTGTGTATTTGGCTGGGAAGGCAAAGTTGGTAGATCATCCCTCCAAAAAAATCAATGTAGAAAAGGTCTCTCTCTCCCTCCCACTTTCAAGTGGGAGCTTCAAGTCAGCCCAGAAAGAGCAAATGAACAATATTATCTGCAGTGCAACTGAGGTGTACACTTCGAATCACCTTAGGTTACTTATGACACCTAACCCTGTGCAAGTTCTGTGTCAACAGTTATACCATATGTTTTATTTGTGTTATTATTTATTGCTGTATTGTTATTTTTGTTATTACTATTTTTTAAATTAAAAGTAATGTTTTTGATTTGAGTTTGGCTGAATCCATGGGGGAACTCAGGGATCCCGAGGGCCAAGTGTACTTCCAACAATAATATGAAGGAAACAAGATATAAAGCTTGAAATGCAAAATATGATGACAAAAAAGTATAGGACTTAAAAATGTTACTAAAGTGCGTTTTTTTTTTTTAAAGAAAGTACTATTTCTTAAAGCCAAAGACTCGAGAAAAAGGTCATCCTTTTTCCAAAGTCTTCGAAGTCTCCAAAGTCCACCTACACAGTTCCTCTGTCCAGAGCACCTTCCTGTCCACCTGCACAAATGCAACTCTCAAAACAGGATGAAATTAAGCCTGTCTCAGCTAGCCCTGTCTCTGCTTGTTCTAATACTTGTTTTCCCACCTCAGAGTTCTTTTCAAGGAATGGTACTGACCTTATTGGTTCTTCGGTAAAGCCTGGGAACCTCCAGGGCACTTTTCAGGTAGCTGAAGCAAGAGTCACTTAAATCTTTGACAATCTTGCTGCTCAAGGAAGGCATAGAGGCTGACAAGGAACACTGGGAATCCTTGAGGGCTTCTGTTGAAATATAGAGACTGGATTTAATCGTTCTATCCAGGCCCAGATATAAACTTCCTACTGTCGTAATGGAGCATATAGTCTAATAAATCAAATCATATTAACAGAACAAGTTTTATTTACGTATGTTACTATCACAGAACGGAATAGAGAAACAACCAAGGATTTACAAGTAGAGAAGAAAATGTTAATTTAAATATATCCTACAGTCTATGAAACTTTAAATTACTTTTTATTCAAAGATTTGCTGAGTCTGAAGATTTATTTTTACCTGAGATAGAAGAAAAATTCTTAAAGCCAATCATTTCAAGTTTTGGCTTGATTGTTTCCAAGAGTTCTGGAAGCTGAAATAAATATGAACTTTATATTTCAGTTACTTTTTTTTAAATCAAAGGAAGAGGCAATTCTATTTGCATCTACAAACTCAAGAATACTGTAATGAATGGCAAAACTAAAATCAAAACTTTCAGTAATTTTCATTACAGAAAAGCAACAGTCTTAATGCTTTCGTGATAAAAGATTTTAGCAACATGGGAGACCACATGGCTTCACGGCTATTCACAGTCATAAAAAATAAACAGAAATATCAGCTATTCCGTGGCTCTCTGTGATACAAAAATAGCTCACAATAAAGGCCAGATTCTTGCTCAAAACATACAACTTTTATTCAAAATAGAATTTATTCAAACACCACCAAATATTTAAACTTGAGAAAAGCAGAATTGTGTATCAGAGGACTTAATCACTGAATTCACCCCACCAAGTTCTCTTAATGTTAAAAGCAAAAACATATGGGAGCTACAGAGAAAAAAAAAAGGAAGATGATTTAATATTTTAGCACTTTCAAAAGATAGCTGACAATTAACAGTAAACAGAAAATATTTGGGAATGCAAATTAAAAATAATGAGAATCTAGCCACTAAAGATCATGCCTGAGTAAGTAGAGGGAATAAAAATAAAAAGTGGAGCTAACTTTGCCGTGAGCTTGTCCCATTGCTGCTGAAAAGGAATGAGCACACCCAGAAGGGACAGGAAGAAGAGCTCTCTCTCGAGGGCATCTGTCTTTTGCATATGCTGCCTTCTGTGAGAACCCAGAACCAGGCACCTCACACCCTCTGAGACACAGCTTACCTGCTCCTGAAGCCTGTCCAGGTCTGCAACCACACACACAAGTTGAGCACTGGAGATACAGACCACAGGCTTTGTTTCTGGAGGACTGCCTCCTTGGTCTTCAGTACTTCCTTGGGCAAGGGAAGGTTCTTTGCTACCAGCTACCAAAGGTTTTTTGATCTCCTTGGCACTTTCATTAGAAATGGGCCTGAGTGAAAGCTGAAAAAGGATTTCACCAAGTATTTTTACACCAGCAAGATACAGGTACATTACATATACACATATATGAAGTCAACGACTCCTCATAAACACAAGCTGTCTCAAAACATTCAGCACAGATTTATTAGTGAAAGAACACACACATTGTATCTCCATAGATAGGATGAGGAGGGAAGAGTGGAACAAGGACAAACCATAACCCTGTGCACATCTGCCCTTCTTGAACTCAGGTCTAACCTCTGGTAGTGCAACGTAGCATGCAAAAATGAAATGACTGAGTCCCAACCACAGTAAAGTTATTTTCTGGAACATGATAGGTTTAAAAAAATTAACTATATTAGGTAAGTAACTTACAAAATGTACTTATGAATTCATAATTATAATTAATCAGAGTAAGAAAATCAAAACCCAAACCTCATTCAGCTTCGAATAATACAAACAACAAAGTGTTCTCTGCATAACATATTCTATGCAAAGGAAAGTCCAAAGAGAAGTACACTATCATCAATGAGAGAACAGGGTAGTGGTACTCAAGGTAAAATGAGAATCACTGGCTAGCAAGAATGCATGCATGGCAGGCGCAGGCCTTTAACTCAGTATCCTAGGAACCACATATGGTCTTCAGAAATGGTGATGGACCAGGCAGTCTGCCGAGACCCTTCTGAGTAGAGGGAAGGCAGCAAGGAAAGAGGAACTAAATTCCTTTGAATTCCCACTACCTGCCAGGGGCTTCCATCCACAAATAAATCCTCATAAAAGCCACATGTACACAATAGAAGCTGTTTTTCCATTTCCAGATGGAGAATCTGAGACTCAGTTTAATTTCCCCAGGTTTGCAGAAGTAAAAAGTGGAAGAGTCAAGGTATGATGCTGCCTGACTCCAGAACCTACGTTCGTTCATTAAAAGGAAAGGTGACCACGTTTCTCTCCTCCTCCAGATAAAAAAGATTATATTCTTTTCAATGTGTGCTATCTTCATGTTGCCATTTTATTAAAGAACATATCTCTCTTTCCATACTTCTCACACTGTGATGACTGGTTTCCATGAGTGTCTGTCACTGAAACTGTCCCCACAGGCAGGGCAGCTCTGCAGACCGAGGCTAGGGCAAGAGACTGGCAGGCCCTGCGCTCAGCACTGCGCTATACCCATGCTCTTATGGATCCAGACTGCAAAGTATTACTAAGTCATCAGGGTACGACTATTTGAAAAAGGAAAAATAGGAACATTCCAAAAAGGAATGATTAATTTTACTACCTTTTTATCTCAATGCTCATACAGTATTTTTAAATTTCCAAATAGTAAGTATTAAAATACATACACTTCAATTTCTAATCACTTTCACTAAAATGAGCATCTCTGTCTTAATTTGGAGGTACTTCAAAGACTTGGGTTTTGAGAAGGAAAATGGATTTGTCAGGGTGGTGTTTCTCAACAAGACAAAACACTCTGTGACTCCTAAAGGTCAAATTTGCAGGGAGCAGAGACAAAACAGAGACAGACCTAGACACACACTTAACAAGTCAGCCTGTGGGTGGCACCTGTGGCTCAGTGGGTAGGGCCATATACTGAGGGTGGTGGGTTCAAACTTGGCCACGGCCAAACTGCAACAAAAAAATAGCCAGGCACTGTGGCGGGCACCTGTAGTCCCAGCTACTCGGGAGGCTGAGGCAACAGAGTCACCTAAGCCCAAGAGTTTGAGGTTACTGTGAGCTGTGATGTCACAGACTCTACCAAGGGCGATAAAGTGAGACTCTGTCTCTTTAAAAAAAAAAAAAAAAAAAAAAGGTCAGCCTGCAGCTCTGCAGGTCAGTGATTAGGGAGCCAGCCACATACAATGGGGCTGGCAGATTCAAACCTGGCCTGGGGCTACTAAACAACAATGACAACAACAAAAACTTAGTGGGCGTTTTACTCGGGAGGCTGAGGCTTAAGCCCAAGAGTTGGAGGTTGCTATGAGCTGTGACACCACCGCACTCTACCGAGGGTGACGTAATAAGACTCTGTCTCAAAAAAAAAAGAAGAAAGAAAAAGAAAAAAAGAAGTCAGTCAGCTGCTGTCTGCTGAATCAAGTTCTCATGACAACATGGCATTTAAGTACTCAGCATAATGTGTCTTTAATTTTTATTAGTACTGATTACTGATGAGCTACACAGCCAGCCCTTACCTGGTTGACAAACACGCAGTAGCGTGCCAAAATCTGCAGAGAGAGTTTCCACAGACGATGCACCAGCAGGGGCAGAAACATCTCATCTGACCAGCACCGCCTGAGGCTGCTCCATGTTCTATGAGAAGCCAAAAGGCAATACGGACTTTCAGCTGGAGAAAAAACATGTTTAAGAAATTTCAGTCAATTATGGGCTACAATCTAATGTTAGGTGGTGTTTTTTAATGTTTGATTCAAGGGTGATTCTGAAAACTGGCCTCTGAAGACCACCACTGTGACTTGACAGGCTGGGGGCCTCGCCACGGCACATGGGCCAGTTGTGAGCCCTTCCCAGCAAGAGGGGGAACACCCTGACCCTTAACCCACAGACCAGCACATCTTTCCTGGGAGGAAGGCAGATCACAGCCAGTTTGGTACAGAAACGAGCTCTTTCCCAAGTACACCAAGGCTATATCCTCTTGACATGTTATATTCAGGGAAGAAAATAAGGTCTGTTCACTATATTCTCAAAGTATCCTTTTTATTAATATAATCTCTGTGAAGCAAGGTTTGTGGAATTTAAAAAATTGGTTTCTTTTTACCTTATTTTTTTTAAAAAAAGAAGTGAAACTAAGTGTCTTTAAGGTCCAACTTCCTATATGATGGAAAAAGATCAAAGTACCCTCAGGTATTAAGATTTGGATAATCTGGTAAGATTAACAAACAAATTTAGAGACATTCTGCTAGTTATCACTTTAAGGAAGTTACCTGGGGCGTCTTCCAGTACATCTGTAAGTGCTGCTTCTAAGGACCCTGCTATTTCTCTAAATCTGAGAACACAAGAACACAAATTAGTGTATGCAACTGTGCTAGGTGCCTTTCCCCAGTCATTCTCCTCACAGTTCTTCCTGGCATGGACTGCTGGTAAATCTGGAATGCCTATTTTCTTTTTTTTTGGTACTCCACAAGAAATACTGACAAACTACCATTATGTAAGGTTTCTGTTAGTTGTAGCTGTTCTGAACCATAACCAACCCCTTTTCTTTTCTTTTCTTCTTCTTCTTTTTTTTTTTTGTAGTTGTTACCATTGTTGTTTGGCAGGCGGGGCCGGGTTCAAACCCGCCAGCCTCAGTGTATGTGGCTGGCACCCTAGCTGCTGAGCTACAGGCACCAAGCCCAATCCCATGTTTCTTAACTGAACAGCCCCTTAACTCTTCATTTAAGGTGTTCCTGGTAAGTTCCACCTATTTACAATCATCTAATCACTTGAAGGCCTTAAGCCTTTGGCTTCTCTATTCCATCTACATTAACACAACCACAGGGAAGTAAGTGTGCCTAAACCAAACAAAGCTACATTCTGCACCCTAAGAAAGCCAGTAGCCAGTTAAAGCCAGGACTTGTGGCTCAGGGCCCTTCTGATCTCTGCTGAACTTACACAGGCCTTGCTGGTGGTCACTGCTGCCAGTATTGTCTGTACCATGGCTCCCTAGATGTGCTCATCAGGCACATCTGCTGGTTCGCCAGGCACCTCAGATCATCCAATCCCTGACTTCTGTTTGAAAAGCAGATATGGATGTATTTTTATGATTTTGTGAAATGTACCTCTTTTATATGTTTATCTTTTTAACAAGCCACTTCCACAGACATTGTTTTCTAACTATGTAACTCTTCCATTTCTATACTTTTCTTTCCCAGCACACTCTTTTGTAGCCTGCTAGTTTCCCTTGCTAGCAACAAATTCTGACACATGCTTAAGATCAATCATCCAAGTGATAATTTTGGTTTCCGATAGTACATATGTGCTTTTTAAAAAGCAGCTCCAAGACTCAGCTAAGGCGAGTGAGTGTTTGAGGAGTAAGAGGAGCAGCAGTTTAGATAAGACACAGAGCCCCATGAGAATCGGCTGAGTGCTGGCGACACTAAGGCTGCCCTGGACTGTGAGAGCTGGCTGGTTCCCTATGCTGCAGGTCTGCACGGTGGAAGAAAGGAGCTCTATGACTGCCCAGTGAAGCTTACAGCAGGCTTATCCTCCACACTGCAGCTGAGAGGCACAGGAGACAGCAGAGCATGGGAGGGCAGCCAGGGACAGCAGCAGGCGGGGCAGTGGCGCTGAGCACGATGGCAGAAGGAGCTGCTCTGCAGCTGGAGGACCAAGCAGTGCTGAGAGCTCAACTTCCAACCCCACCTTTTTCCAATTAAAAAACAGGCAATTAGCCTTGGTACAGAAAAGGCCTGATGGCATGCACTATATGTATCAGGAAAATACCGAAGCATCCTCAAGAGCCAGCAGTAAGGAGATGGTTACGTCATCTGGGGTATAGTCAAAGGACTAGTAGGCAGTATTAAGGCAGAAAGCTTGACGCTACAAGCAGTGGTTCTCAACCTTCCTAATGTCCTTTAACACAGTTCCTGGGGGCCACGACCCACAGGTTGAGAACTGCTGCTATAAAGCATAAGGAAGTTAGGGTCTGAGGCACTGGGCATGGCTGGGCCTCCATGGCCAGAAGCCAGGACCACCCTCTTGAGTACCTTTGCTGTGCAATAACTTCCAAGAGTAAAGCGACATATCATATTTCTCCTTGGAAAGTAGCAGAAAGGAAGAAAGAATGCTTGGGTAAAATTTGAAAAGCCAAGCTGTGGTTTTCACAAGCGTACAAAATGCCATCCTACTCTCCAGAGAGCAACTCTCACAGGACACACACAGGAAAGCCAACTCCAAGTACTAACATTTGTATCTTCTTAAGTTTGGTTTGGGGAAGGTATGTAGACACATCCCTCCATGAACAACACAGGTCTATAGTAATAATAGATTACATAAAAATACATAATGGCAATTGTAACAGTGATGGGTGCTGGGTTTTTTCTCCTCTCTGAAGTATCAGAAACAGCCTGAGCATATGCACAATTTGAGGAGGAATCAGGGAAAGGGAAGCAAAGGGCCACCGCTTTACTCTTGGAAGTTATTGCCCAGCAAAGGTACTCAAGAGGGTGGTCCTGGCTTCTGGCCATGCAGGCCCAGCCATGCCCAGTGCCTCAGACCCTAACTTCCTTATGCTTTATAGCAGCAGTTCTCAACCATAAAATTATTTTCGTTGCTACTTCATAACTGTAATTTTGCTACTGTTATGAATCATACTGTAAATACCTGATATGCAGGATATATTTTCATTGTTACAAAGGGGTTGCGACCCACAGCTTGAGCACCACTGCTATACAGGGAGTTCAATAAACATATACACACCCCAAACTAAAACTTGGCCTTTGGCATTTAAAGGGCTTACCCGAAGTTTCCAGGCAACCAATGATTCACTGTAATTTGAGGCTGTTTTGGTCACGTTTGTATTTGTTTTCTTGCTATGAGAAACTAATTCCTCAACCACTTCCCATTATGCCCAATAAGAACTGAAACACAGACACAGTGGGGTCTCCAGACGTTGAGGGTACCACTGAGTTCACCAGAGTGCAGGTGGCACCTCTTCTCCTGAGGGCGCCTGGGATGCGTACACACAGTTGGATCCAGGAGCAGGAATCTCTTACTGAGATGCACAACAGTAACATTTCTTCTTAGAAAAATGTCAAAACATCACCACCTGCCCTCTTTAGGTTTACTTTAAGTGACTCTAAAGTAAATCTGATGACAGTGCCACTCTGTCTACAAAGTCTTTCTTGAATTTATTTCAAATAAAAATACATATACTAAACAATGTACTAAAAAAGTTCCACATTTCCACATTTCATAACTCAAATATAATTTTGAAAAAAATCATATATTAAAATAAAGCAGTCTAAAAGAAAAGTTAACCAATACTTTTGAATACTCTGGCTAAAATCTGGTGATGGTACAATAAAGAATTCCCTCAGGGAACTGGCTGAATCAATACAGCTTCAGACACAGCTGAAAGCATGGGTAGAAATAGCCTGTGGGGCCTCCAGAGGGACAGTGGTGGGGCACGAGAGCACTGTGACCAACTTTTGGTCACAGGGTCTCAGGAAAGACGAGTGTAGAGACAAAAGGCAGAGGACCGCAGCTGTAACATGCTGGCATTTGACATCTAAAGCCATCCAACTTCAAATCCAGGCTACAGAAGAAGTGGGGGAAGTTGAACACTATTTCTCTATCACAGTCTTATTCTGTAAAACACTGCTTCACTACTTTAAATCCTGCTCACAAATCAAAAAGACTGCTTGCCCCGGTTTGATCTTGATCATCACATAACACGTATTTCCAGTGCAGTTCATGAATAGATGAACAAACCTTTAATTTCCCTCTAAACAACAAACTAGATGATGTGACCTTGGAAAATTAAGCATAAAACCCAGTACTGTATGTGAAAGGGTACCTTACTACTTCACTCTGAGAACTGATTTCATTATCAAAGACGTTCACAGATACTCTCAGTCATCTCAAGCAATTAATTATCTTTCCCTCTCTGTAATCATTCCTCAGAACTCTGGGGAAAGGACTGCATCATTACTAATGAAAGCATTCACAATTTAAACAAAAATGGCTATGATTCTTCAAAGAGCTTTTTAACTAAAATGCAATGTTAACACCACTCTATGGAGGAACTTACCATAACCTCATTCAAGAGGCTATTATTTATCTTCAAGTACAACACATGGTGTTACAGGTTTACCTTAAACTTCCCCAAGTATTTTATAGAATCACTAATTGACATAGGTGATAACACTATGAAACCTGGAAGAAAAACATCGCTGTTTTCCAGAAGAAAGGGTAAATGTCACAAAGATTCTAAGCGGAGCTGAAAAAATAACAAGGATTCTCACAAACAGACAGATGAAATCAGCTGCAAAGAAAACTTAAAGCTATGCTTCTCCTCACTGCCTCTGGGGATATACTGCAGATGAACAAAAAAAAAAACAGAAGTAGGCTAGGACCATTATTTGAGGAAGATGAGGAAATAGAGAAAATGGAAAAAAGAATTGCTCCGGGGCTCCTACTTCCTCTCTCTTCACAATGAGTGAGAGTACAGTGTGTGGGAGACTGAGGGACTCCACTCACTCCCACTCTAGCATTCTGAGCTCTCTGATTATGGCAAAAATAAACAACCCCCCCCCAAAAAAAAAACACTTATCTTTTTGTTGTGCAAGCCAGACACTGCCAACCATAATACTTGTAAATTTCTACTTTCAATTTTATCTCCCCAAGGATAATAGATGATCTGTGAGAAGGAGTTATTAATTGGGGGCAACATCCTTAACCATCATTCGAATTCTGTTTCAGAAGGGTAGAGGTAGGGGGTAAATAAATGACTAACCTTATTTGAAAATAAACAGGCAAGTTCCACTTATTACTGAAGCTATGGTAGGCAGGATGAGCTCTTAATCTCTTTATACTGGCCTGTGATCCACACTGCTGTTCAAATCTTCTTAGGAAATCCATACTTATGATATATTTCTAAAATAAGAACAAACAGGTAGAACTGTCATTATCAAGAAATTAATCAGAATTAGGAGCACATCCTGAAAACTATAATCAAGATAAAGAAGAACACACAGAATCAGTTTCTAGAATTAATAGGGGCCTTACAAGATAGATCTTCCTTTCGTCCCATTTAAAGACGTGGTAATACCCAAAGTGGTTCTGTGCCATGCTCAGATCTCACATAGCAAAGCTCACCAGAAACCCAGGCACTCTAGTGCACAGCTCTCTAAAGTTGGAATAGACGGCAGATTAAATGGTATAATTCAATATCCTCTCCAGGAGGAGGAGGAGGAGGAGGAAAAAACTTCAAAAAGGAAAGAGAATCAAACTGAGTGAGTAATCACATCATTTTTACAGATGAGACAGCCTGAAAACGAGCACGGAGAACCACTACAGAGAGCAGTGGCTACACTCCCTCATCATTCATCATCAACATCCTGCACTTGGAATGACAGTATTTTAATTTAGCCACAAAACTACCTTAGAATGTGACTATTGTTCTTATTCTCCTCCACTGTACAGATGACATTTCCCTTTCTGTTTAGGCTCAAAGAGAACCTGCCTAAGAGACAAAGTTATGAAGTAGAGGAGACTGTCAGCCAGCCGAGCAAAACTGCAGCTGCATGGCTTGGAGCCTGTAGCTCAGCAGCTAGGGTGCCGGCCACATACACTGGGGCTGATGGTTTTGAATCCAGCCCAGGGCTGCTAAACAACAATGACAACTATAACCAAAAGATAGCCAGGCATTGTGGCAGGTGCCCAGCTACTTGGAAGGCTGAGGCAACAGAATCACTTAAGCCCAAGAGTTGGAGGTTGCTGTGAGCTGTGATGCCACAGCACTCTACTGAGGGTGACATAGTGAGATTCTCTTAAAAAAACAAACAAAAAAAAAAAAACTGCAGCTGCACATTCCTTCTGTGGGTCTTCTATTCTCCAAGTCCCTGGGATTTATGGAGAAGATGCAGGACTTTTTATATACTTCTTAATTAACAGGGACTCAATTCCAGGTTTTATGTTAAAAACCTTTAACCTAAATAAGCTGAAGCCTGTATTTAGACAAGAATTTCTGTGCAGCAAAAACTGTAGGTTTTAAACTGTCAACTGGTTTTAAGCAACATTATGGTATCCCCTAAGGGTTGTGTAGGTGTGTGGAGTTAAGACAAAGAAATGGATTATTCCTTCTTTGGGGGATAAAGTTATACCTCAGCATAGAAAGGATGTGAAAGAAATACAAAGATAGTTTCTACTTTTTGAGAAACACTTTACACTAAAGCTTCAAACTGAAAGTATTCCTGGAAAGAAACTTACAGATACCAGCTGGAAACTGTCCCTACAAACATTTAGTACTCTAAAGTCAAAGCTCTAGTGGAAAAATTGATTTCTCAATGGAAACATTTCCTGATCTAACATGATCAGTATGATTCTCTGCAGAGCACAGTAAATGTAAAGCTTCTCAAATTGCAGGCACGGAAAACCATTATTGTACTCTGCTATGATATCTAATTTTCAAAGCCCTACTTTTTTAAATGACAGAAGTTATTATAACAAAATTTACTGAAAACAACACAACCATATTATTCAATATGTTATAACATGAGAAAATTAACCCAGAGACAAATTAATGGTATTTCTGAGATAATAAGACTCCAACTTTGTTTGCTTATCTGTTCTGAAGTCTAGGAAGCCCCCATGCTTTCCATGCCTACCTTGTGCCTTCCTCTCTATACTTTAATAAGCAAACTAAACTGGGCAAATAGAACTTTTAGAAATAAATTAAGACAAAAAAATTGGAAACTCAACGTACAAGTGAAAAGTTTACACACAACTGAAGAAGGAATTTCACTAGTGAACTAAAAGACTGAGAAGCTATCCAGAATACAGCAAACACAGAAGACGAGGTAAGAGGGTCTAATCAAGTGTTCTAGAAGGAGATAGTAGCAGAATGAAAGAAAAAAACAATTGAAGAAATAATAGATAATCGTGTTCCGGAACCAGAGAAAGAGCCAGTTCTAAGATTCAGAAAACTCAACAAATCCCACATATAATGAACAAAAAGAAGTTAATATGAGACATATCACTGTGGAGCTTAGCACATCAAAGTCACAGAGATGTTAAAAACAACCAGAGGAAAAAAGCCATTATCTAATAAAGGAAAAAAAAAAAAATACATTAATAGCTAATCATATCAGAAGTCAAAAGATAATGGTCAACATTATCTTCTGAGAATTCTATATCCAATAAAATGACCCTTTCAACAGAAAAGTAATGTAGACATTTTCAGACAAACACAGAGTTTATTACAAAAAAAAAAAAGTTTATTACCGACAAAGCCTTACTAAAAAGTCTTCAAACAAATGAATTTCAGGAAGAAGGAAGGTATTCACAAGAAGACCAGGTATTCGAGAAGGAATAGTAAACAACAAGAGTAACAAGTATGGTGGGGTGAATCTCAAAGGATGATGACTATATAAAACAATAAAGGTTTGGGAGTGAATTATTCTGAGCATGACTCCTGAGAAATCAATCAGGATGCCTGGTAAAACACACTTCCAAGAAGTCTCAAGAGTTAAAAAGAAATTTAAAAAGAAAAATCAACAATGAAGAAGAGTTGTCAAGAGAAAAAAAAGGTTAGAAACACAGCGAAAAGAAATAAAAATCATTGAAAGCATCTGTCTTCTGAAGGACAAAGCATACCAATATAAAACAGATAAAGGTAACACCCAACAAAAGAAAAACCTGGCAACCTCTTTCAAAGAGTAGCAGAAAGCATTTGCAAACAATAATGGAATCAGAAATAACAATTTTGAGCAACAGTAGTAGAGAAAAAGAAGAAATGCTGTATCATCTCAACATATAGAAGAAAAGATTGCTACAACTTTGTGAAACCCTAAGAGTCCGTCCTAAAAAGCTGAAAGATTTAACTCACGTTGTCAAGTGTACTGGATGTGAAAAGGGCACAGGGATGGTTCAGCACCTGTGGCTCAAGCAGCTAAGGCACCAGCCACATACACCTGAGTGGTGGGTTCAAATCCAGCCCAGACCCGCCAAATAACAATGACGGCTGCAACCAAAAAATAGCCAGGCCTTGTGGTGGGTGCCTGTAGTCCCAGCTACTTGGGAGACCAGGGCAGGAGAATCGCTTGAGCCCAGGAGCTGGAGGTTGCTGTGAGCTGTGATGCCACAGCACTCTACCCAGGGTGACAGCCTGAGGCTCTGTCTCAAAAAAAAAAAAGGAAAGAAAGAAAAGAAAAGGGCACAAGAGCAAGCTAATAAAGAAGGTCTGGCATTACTGCAGGAAGAAAAAGAAAGAATGGTAGAGACTGCGGAATTGATAACTGAGGATACTCAGAGCCTAAAGAACAAAACTGAAATTCTGGCAAGTGAGGTGGAGGAAGAGAAGACACTAAAACAGGTGCTTCAAATGGAAAGTGAGCATGTATTCTCTCTTCCAGAACTTTCTCTGAAAAGTCTCAAAGCACCCACACTTCAGAAAGAAATTTTGACACTAATTCCAAACAAGAATGCTCTTCTGAGGGACTTGGATGTTCTTCATAATTCCTCCCAGATTAAGAACATGTTAACACTCACTGAAGAAGCCTATAAGAAACGGGATGCCACCGGAAGTTTTTTTCTTAGATTATCCCATATTAATTTAATGTTTATGATTTATAAAGCTATTAACTTATAATATTACAGAGACAGAGGCTTCTGCAGGATTTATTATGCCCTAAAAAGCATTTTAAAATTATCCTCTGTAGGTCTATCATTAGCATCTAATGTAGTTCTAAACTCTTTTTAGCAGTTGCCAAATCTAGGAAATAACCATTTATATTGTTGTATCTGCAATTACTTGCCTAAAACCATTAAAAGAATAGTAGACATGACCTAATAGTTTATAATGGTTAAGTGGAACTCATTTACTGGTTAAATGTGGAAGTGTGGTATATAAATTATGTACAGTACCTAGTATAGAAAAGCACAGGTGTTTGGTATTATTAATTCTATAGCTGACAGCTTGCATTTTCTGCTTGATCATTTGGAAGCTGAAAAATCCTCACTTTTAACCTAGTCTCCTTAGTCTTTTTGTAAAATAGTTAAGAATTGCCAGGTATGTTTAACTTAGGAGGTAGCATCAACATTTTATTTCTTTGGCAGGCAAGTGAATAGATTTATTTTATACAGTCATGAAAGCATACCTTTACTTAAAAAAATTATTTTAAAAGGAACTTTAGCATATTTATTCCCTTAAAATAGAAAACAACAACAAAACCAAAACCCTTCCTTATAAACCTTTCCTAATGTATAATTATTTTTATACATTTATGTGAATAAATTCTCATTTAAATATATCAAAAATCCTTTCTTTTTCTTGTTGTCCTGCTTTTATCTATTTGTAAAATAAAATAACCACAATTAAAGAAAATAAAACAATAAAAATAACATCTAAGAGCCTGAAATGATAATATACACCATAAGAAGGAATAACTAGCATTAAGGTTCTAAGTTCTATATACTGCTCAGGAGGAAGCATGAGAACATCAATGAACTTTAGATTCTGTTTAGTAACCACTAAGATTACTTCACATATACAAACATAAACTTCCCAGTCAGCAGAGGGAAAATACAGACACAAGAAAAATCCACAAAGGTCTAAAACACAAAGAAGGTGGAAAAAAAGGAACAATAGAGAAAAAGACAGGAAGAAGGAAGAGGGAAGAAAACTGGGACAAATAAGACCCAAATACATCAGTAATTATATCATTGTACATTTAATAAACTATCTAATTAAAAGGATTGTCTCACTGGGTAAGAAAATAAAAAATCTGCTGTTGTGGATGTGGCAAGAAGGCAACGCTTTTACACTGCTGGTGAGACTGCAAACTAATATAACCTCTTGGGAAAGAAATATGGAGAATCCTCAAAGTACGCACATTAGACCTCCCATTACATCCTGCAATTCCATTACTAATCATCTACCCAGAAGAAAAAAAAAATCCATTTATCATAAGGACATTTGCACTAGCTTGTTTATCGCAGCTCAATTTACAATTGCCAATATGTGGATACAACCTAAACACCCACCAACACAGGAATGGATTAACAAGCTGTGGTATATGTATACCATGGCTATTCAGCCACTAAAAAAGATGGAGACTTTACATCTTTTGTATCAACCTGGATGGAGGTGGAATACATTCTTCTTAGTAAATTATCACAAGAATGTAGAAACAATAATCCAATGTATTAAATACTAATATAAAGCCAATAGACGATCTAACACATGCCCCATAAGAGAAAAACTCAAATCAATTCAAGGTGGGGGGTGGGAGAATGGGTGTGTGTGTGTGCTCCCTCTTACTGGGGACAATGTTAGGATGTATGACCACCTGTTGGGGGTGGGACACAATTATAAAAGGAACTCCCCTTAACAAATGTAAACATTGTAAGAGAGTGAGAGAAAGAAAACCAAAATCAAGGGAATGAAAAGGAAGAAAGGCACTAAGAGGCTGGGCAACCCACTAGCAGGGACTGGATCAGGCCATCTGTCTCTATCCTTACCTATCACTCTACGTACTACATTTAAAAATGACACAGTGGGAAACAAACTTGGAAATTTACTTTCAAAACCCTAGCTATGAAATCTTGATAACTATAATTTTTTTTTAAAGAGAGATAAATATTAGAGCTTCCTAATTTTTTTATTATAAAGAACATTTATATATTAAAACCCAATCAATGCTTTTGTTTTCTTCAAAATTACACAGCAGAGATGTATAAACTTAATTTTTCATGGAAAACAACTACAAAAACACTGTCTTTTAATTGTCTCTAGGACATTTTTAGGAAAGTTAGAAAATAACATACATATCTAATTACAATTATATCTAAACTGAATTACATTTTACACCTTACAAATGCAAATAATGTAACCTGATCAGCCATACCTTCTTATTAATCCAAAATAAAAAATAAAAAGAAAATGCTCTTATTCTTAAAATTATAAAAACAAGGTATGAGTCTTAAGGTAAATGTTCACTGAACAACTCAAATTTTCATTTTTAATAAACCCCAGAACCAAGGCCATATAGGAAAAGATATGCTTTTTTTAAAGTCTCAGGTTAACATTTTCAAGAATCAAGATGATGGGTGTGGAGGGAATTACCTCATGAAATGTATCAGGATTCCCAGGGTTAAAAAGAGAGGGTAACTTTTCTTCTAATCCTTGCACTATTGCTGGCCAGACAGAATTCACCAAAAAGTCATATCCAGGAACAGTATTGACTTTTTCACTGTAAGATAAGAGCAAAATTTCAGTAAAATGGACCATAATCTTCTACTTACAAAGAGCAAATGTCCACGATGCTGCTCCTACTCAAAGGTCTTCAGCCTAAAACTTATTTTGATGTTTTTTTAAAGTCATATTTGTCAGGCGGCACCCATAGCTCAGTGAGTAGGGCACCAGCTACATACACTTGAGACTGGTGAGTTCGAGCTCATCCTGGGCCTGCTGAACAACAATGACAACTGCAATCAAAAAACAGCCAGGCATTGTGGCAGGCGCCTGTAGTCCCAGCTACCTGGGAGGCTGAGGCAAGAGAATCACTTAACCCAAGAACTGAAGGTTGCGGTGAACTGTGATGCCACAGCACTCTACAGAGGGCAACTAGTGAGACTCTGCATCAAAAAAAAAAAAAGTCATATTTGTCAGTTGGTTTCTAGACTCAAATTTCTACTTCAGTCCTTGAACCTTAAATCTTAGAAATATCCTAGGTCCTGACTCCTATATCTATTGTTGAGGATAAGGCAAAACCCGCACATAAAATTGCCTTGGTACCATTTTTCCCTCTAAAATAGGTTATCACATTCTGTACTCTTATCTTTGGGAAAAAAAAGTACAATAGTCTAATATGGCAGAAAAAGTATCTTCACATTCAACCTGAATACCATGAAACCACACAACATTATAAATTACGCTAATATCAATTACAGACAGCTTTGCATTTAAGTTATTTCTAAGATCAGTTCTAAAATTCTATAACTATTTCATACAAAATCTTGATTATAAATTTTGATACAAATTAATGTGTTTTGTGTTTGCCTGCCTGCTTTTTTTAGCATTGTACTTTGGATTCCTAATTCACAAACTTCAGTGAAAAGTAGCATTGAAATTAAAGCAGGTACTCTGGAGCCAGAGTACCTGGGTTCAAATCCTGGAGAATCATTCAACATCTCTGTGCTCTGGTTTCTTCATCTTTCAAATAGAGATCACCACAGTATCAACTTCACAGAATCATTATAAGGATTAATATTATAACACCAGGAAGCGAGAGGAAAGATGGCCAACTGGAGCCAGCTTTCCACAGAGGCTCCCATCCAGAAGGAGAGTTAATGGACAGAAGCTTATCAAGTAAGCTAATGGTTTGGAGCTGAGCCAAGAGATTAGATTGAAGAGTGCACATCACCCCTGCTGAGGCAAGCTGCAACCCCAAGGAAACAAACAATAGGGCTGAGTCATAGCTTCTGTGAACTCAAAATGTGCCTGGCCCACAGTGAACACAGCCAGACAGAAATGCAAATTCCGCAAGAATAACTCAGGGCCAAGAGGTCGGGAGTCCCCTCCCCCATGAGAACAGCTCACAGTGTACTTTCCACAAAGAAGTGAACAGAGTTAAGATCTCTTCTTATTTTATCCCATGGGAGAGACCTGCTAAAAACTGGATCTCCTTCCCCAGAGAGGGCCCACTAGTGTGTCATGGCACTCTCCCACAAGGCATAAAACTGAACATATACTCTACCCACAATTCTGAACTCCCAGCATTCCTCTCCACTCCCACCCCGAGGTCTGGAAGGCGGTCCCCCACAGAGTCCAGACTCTTGGGCAATTTCCTAAGAGGTACAGGCAAGGTATGGACTGCTACATGTCTGTGCTGAATCAGCAGCACTTGAGCAAAGCAGAGACTGTGGCATTAGGGAGCCAAGTGGGTGAGAGAGAAACAGTGCCCTGCAGCAGAGCATGGTAGTAGCACTAGTACCTGCAGGAATAGGGCTCACAACCCTGGTGGCATTTTGGAGAAACACTTCCCATCTCTCTTAGCAACGAGAGGGAGCTGAGCCTCTACTCCGGGGACAGCCACAGGTACAGTAGATCTGGGATGGAAACACAGGCCCTGTGAGCCAAGGGTAGGCCTGCGGCGATTCCTGCCCAGGCGACGCTCAGAGGAAACTGAGACTAGAATACGTGTGCACAAAGCAGGATACTCCCAGGGTGGAACTGAGTCAGAATTGTTGCTTTTGTGAACCCAAGATGCACCCAGTCCCCAGTGAAGCATAGCTGGGACAAGAGGGTGCGTGGCAGCAGCATCAGCCCAAGGTGGGGCAGGAACTGAGAGACTTCTGTGAGCTCTAATTACGCCTGCCCCAACAAAGAGTGCAGCAGTGACAGAGATGCCAGCTCTTTGAGAATTTGTGAGGCGGCACAGGGCAGGGCTGAGTCTCAGCTTCTGTAAACTCAAAATGCGCCTGGCCCACAGTGAACACAACCAGACAGAAATGCATATTCCGCAAGAATATAAATCCCAGCAATATCAGTCCAGGGTGAGGCTGGAACTGAGTGACATTCCCCAGCTTCCATTGAGCACCTGAGATAGTCAGGCTTCAGCTCTCCCTGCAGGCTGGCAGCAGAGTGTGGAGGCCTGGCTGATGAGATATTGATCTCCCTGTGACTCTGGCAAGCACAAACCCCTGGTGCTCATTGGAGGAAACCGGGTTAAAGCCCTGCGTGGTTACCAGTGACTGGGTGTGACGGAGGTGCAAGGTGGGGAAGGAGGCATTAACCTCCCTGCAATGAACTCATTTGCTGGTGGGCCTTTCTGATTCCATGGAGCACCCGAGTAAGCCACACCTGAGCTGCCAGTATACTCCTGCCATCTAATTGCTGGAGACCTATTGAACTCTCCTACTTGAGAGTTGGTGCTGACTGGGTCAATTGGTTTGGAACTCTTGACCTGGGCCAATCACCCGAGGACCCTCCAAGGTGGTTCCCTAGTAGTGTTGTAGCGGGAAGGTTTGATTGTCCTCTTCCACTTATTGCCTGTGGGGAGCAGGCTGTCTTGGTTGCTGGCATTTCTCCACAACTGAGACTTCAACCAAAAGTCACTGATTCATTAGGATTGGACAGAGACCAGCTGAATACAAGACAGAGTCACCTAGCCCCACCACACCAAGCAGGTGCCCAGAGTCACAAGCTGTAGTACTGTATGGGTTCTTTACAAAGATACAGGGGAAAAAGCTGCAGTCACCAGTCCCAGTTCTCTGGCAAAGAGCTGGTTAATCACTACTCCAGGAGCCCCCAATTCAATTTCACCTTACCTGCTCATCTAGCCAAATGGTGAAAAATAATCATGGGGCAGAATCAGCAGAAAAACTCCAACAACATGAATAATCAGAGAAGATCTACTCCCCCAAGGAACAACAAGGTGGACACATCAGAAGATCTCATTCATAAGCAAATGGCTGAGATGTCAGAAATCAAGTTAAGAATTTGGATGGCAAATAATACTAACAGATTGGAACTAAAGCTGGAACTAGAAATTCTAGGAATAATTCAAAAGTTATCTCAAGAATTCAAAGACAAAATCACAAAGATTTTGACACATTGAGAAAAGAATTTGCAGGCCTCCAAGATATGAGAAATATAGTAGAATCCCTCAGTAACAGAATGGACCAGACGGAAGAAAGGATTTCTGACATTAAAGACAAAGCATTTGAATGATCCCAAACGCTCAAAGAGGAAGAGAAGTGGAGAGCAAAAATGGATCATTCTCTCAGAGAGCTGTGGGACAACTCCAAATGGCAAACATTCGCCATATAAGAATTCCTAAAGGTGAGGAGATTGTTTCAAGATGTCCAGATCAGGGGTCCTCAAACTACAGCCTGTGGGCCACATGAGGCAGTGTGATTGTATTTGTTTCCATTTTGTTTTTTTACTTCAAAATAAGATATGTGCTGTGTGCATAGGAATTTGTTCATAGTTTTTTTAAAAAAAAAAACTATAGTCCAGCCCTCCAACAGTCTGAGGGACAGGGAATTGGCCCCCTGTTTAAAAAGTTTGAGAACCCCTGGTCCAGATGCTCTACTCGAAGAGATGACAATCGAGGAGAACTTCTCAAACACGGCAAGAGATTCTGAAATTCAGATAGCAGTTTCAGAATGCCAGCATGACTCAATCCAAACAAAGAATCTCCCACATACACTGTACTTAACTTTGTCAAAGTTAATATGAAGGAGAAAATTCTGCAAGCAGCCAGACGTAAGAAAACATAACCTACAAGGGGAAGAATATTAGAATGACTGCAAATCTGTCTGCATAGACTTTTCAAGCCAGAAGAGGATGGTCATTGACCTTTAACCTCCTAAAACAAAACAATGTTCAATCCCGAGGATCCTGTATCCAGCTAAACTGATTTTCATTTATGATGGAGAAATTAAATACTTTAATGACATTCACATGTTGAAGAAATTTGCCATAACTAAACCAGCTCTCCAGTATGTTCTCAGACCCATTCTCCACAATGACCAGCACAATGCTCTACCACCAATGTAAACACACTCAGAAACATTTGATCAAATTCCAACTTCCACAATGGTAAAAGGATTAAAAAGGTCCACTGGACTTTTTAAAAACTTGAAACCTAAAATACTACCAGGCTTATCAATTCTCTCAATTAATGTGAATGGCTTAAATTGTCCTCTAAAAAGACACAGGTCAGCTGACTGGATATAAAAACTCAAGCCAGATATCTTCTGCATACAAGAATCTCATCTTAATAAATATAGATTCAAGGTGAAGGGATGGTCATCTATAATTCAGGCAAATGGAAATCAGAAAAAAACAGGTGTTGCAGTTTTACTCCCAGATACAATAGGTTTTAAACCAACAAAAGTAAGAAAAGCTAAGGATGGTCCATTCATATTTGTTAAGGGAAACACTCAACATGATGAAATTTCAATTATTATTTCAAATATGAAATTTCAATTATTAACCTTTATGCACCCAACCAGAATGCTCCTCAATTTATAAGAGACCCTAACAGACATGAGCAACTTGATTTCCTCCAGCATCACAATAGACAGAGATTTTAACACCTCTTTGGCAGTGTTCGATAGATCCTCCAATATGAAACTAAGCAAAGAAGTTTTAGACGTAAAATTAACAATTCAACAATTGGATTTAACAGACAACTACAGAACATTTCATCCTAACCAAATTGAATACACATTTTTCTCATCAGTTCATGCAACATCCTCCAAAATTGATCACATCTTTGGACACAAGTCTAATTTCAGCAAATTTAAAATAATAGAAACTATTCCTTGTATCTTCTCAGACCATCATGGAATAAAAGTCGAACTCAGTAACAACAGGAATCTGCAAACTCACAAAAAGACATGGAAACTAAATACCGTATATACTCAAGTATAAGCCGAGTTTTTTCGGCACAAAATTTGTGCCGAAAAACCCGAATTCGGCACAAATTTTGTGCCGGAAAAAACTCAGCTTATACTCGAGTATATATGGTAACCTTACGCTGAATGATAGCTGGGTCATAGATGAGATTAAGAAGGAAATTATCAAATTTTTTGAACAAAACAATAATGAAAACATAAATTATCAGAACCTGTGGAACACTGCAAAGGCAGTTCTAAGAGGGAAATTTATAGCACTGCAAACCTTCCTCAAGAGAATAGAAAGAGAAGGCAATAACTTAATGGGACATCCCAACCAACTGGAAAAGGAAGAACATTCCAACCCCAAACCCAGCAGAAGAAATAACCAAATGTAGAGCAGAATTAAATGAAATTGAAAACAAAAGAATTATACAACAGATCGAATCAAAAAGTTGCTTTTTTGAAAAGGTCAATAATGGGCGGTGCCTATGAATCAGTGGGTAGGACACTGGCTTCATTTACCGAGGGTAGCAGGTTTGAACCCAGACCCCACTAAACTGCAACAACAACAAAAATATAGCTGGGCGTTATGGTGGGCACCTGTAGTCCCAGCTACTCGGGAGGCTGAGGCAAGAGAATCGCCTAAGCCCAAGAGCTGGAGGTTGCTGTGAGTTGTGATACTATGGCACTCTACTGCGGGTGACAAAGTGAAACTCTGTCTCTTAAAGAAAAAAAAAAAGAGAGAGAGAAGAGAGAAAAGAAAAGGTCAATAAAATAGATAAACCTTTGACTAACCTAACTAGGAATAAAAGAGCAAAATCCCTAATTTCATCACTCAGAAATGACAAAGAACTGATCCCCAAAACCTGATCCCCAAAGACAAAATAACAACGGACTCAGAAATTCAAAAACTCCTTAATGAATATTACAAAATCTATTCTCAGAAACATAAAAATGTGAAGTTACAGACCAATACTTGGAAGCATGCCACCTTCCTAGACTTAGCCAGAAAGAAGTAGAAATGTTGAACAGGCCTATATCAAGTTCTGAAATAGCATCAACTGTACAAAATCTCCCTGAAAAGAAAGGTTCGTGACCAGATGGCTTCACATCAGAATCCAAACCTTCAAAGAGGTAGAAAGAGTAGTTCCTTCAAAGAGGAACTACTACCTGTGTTACTTAACTTTTTTCAAAATAGAGAAAAAGAGGGAATACTTCCCAGCACATTCTATGAAGCAAATATCACCATGATCCCCAAAGCAAGAAAAGAAAATTATAGACCAATATCTCTAATGAATATTGATACAAAAATGTTCAATAAGATCCTAGCAAACAGAATCCAGCAATACATCAAACAAATTATTCACCATGACCAAGTGGGTTTTATCCCAGGGTCTCAAGGTTGGTTCAATATATGTAAATCTATAAATATAATACATCATATTAACAAAATAAAAAACAAAGACCATTTGATTCTCTCAACTGATTCAGAAAAAGCTTTTGATAATATCCAGCATCCTTTCATGATCAGAACACTTAAGAAAATAAGTATAGACAGGACAATTCTTAAACTGATAGAGGTCATCTATAGCAAACCCACAGCCAATATTATGTTGAATGGAGTAAAATTGACAACATTTCCACTCAGATCAGGAACCAGGCAAGGTTGCCCTCTGTCTCCACTGCTTTTTAACATTGTAATGGAAGTCTTAGCCATTGTGATCAGGAAAGAGAAGGCAAACAAAGGGATCCATACAGGGTCAGAGGAGATCAAACTTTCACTCTTCGCAGATGATATGATTGTATACCTGGAAAACCCCAGGGACTAAACTATAAAACTCTCAGAAGTGATCAAGGAATACAGCAGCGTCTCAGGATACAAAGTCAATACTCACAAATCAGTAGCAGTTATATACCAACAATAGTCAAGCTGAAAAAACGGTCAAGGACTCTATTTCTTATACAGTAGTACCAAAAAAGATGAAACATCTAGGAGTGTACCTAACAAAGGACGTGAAAGATCTCTATAAAGAGAACTCTGAGAAAAGAAATAGCTAAAGACGTTAACAAATGGAAAAACATACCATGCTCATGGCTGGGAAGAATCAATATTGTTAAAATGTTCATAACCGTTCAATATACGTAAATCTATAAATGTAATTCAACACATAAACAAACTTAAAAATAAGGACCATATGATTCTTTCAATTGATGCAGAAAAAGCTTTTGATACTATCCAGTATCCATTCATAATCAGAACACTTAAGAAAATTGGTACAGAAGGGACATTTCTTAAACTAATAGAGGCCATCTACAGCAAACCCACAGCCAATAT
>CAUYPK010056487.1:0-11531 GCA_963574355.1 Loris lydekkerianus | reverse complement strand
ATGGAACTGACATAAAATGTGAAAAATGTGAAATAAAAAAAAAAAAGCCCATTGTTGCAAAACATCATGATTATAATGTTACGATATTTGTTATTGTGGCAAAACTTAGCAGAAACTGACTGATGCAAAATTATCTAAAAGTCCTTAAGAATTATTTCACTCATAGGTATTGTTTTATATATTTAAATTGAAATAACAGGTATTATTGAAAAAAATTTTTTAGTTTGGAATGTTCAGGTGTTTTATTTATATACTTTGTTTTTGCACAGAATGAGTGAAAATTATTAGCGTGCCTTTCACCAAGATAATGTGAACGGCACTCAGTAGGTATGAATTTATCCATTCCCTCCTCCTCTTTGCCCCCAGCTTAATTTTTACTGATATTTACTTGCATATGTGCACTTAAGTGCTGATCAATTAGTTTGAATTTGATATCAAGTACGTGTATTTGTTTCTCCATTTTCGTGATGTTTCACTAAGAAGAATGATTTCCAGATTGTCACAAAATATATAAAATCACTATTTTTCATGGCTAAGTAGTACTCCATAGTAAGCACATAGCACATTTTATTAATACATTCATGTATTGGTGGGCACTTGGGTTGTTTCCATGTCTTTGTAACTGTGAATTGTACCACTAAAAACATGTGAGTGCAGGTGATCTTTTTATAACTAACCCTTTTTCCTTTGGGTATATACCCATTAGTGGGTTTGCTGGATCAAATGGTAGTTCTACCTAAAGTTATTTGATCTATCTCTGTATAATTTTCCACAGAGGTTGCCCTATTTTGCAGTCCCACCAACAGTGTGCAAGAGTTCCTTTCTCCTTGCATGCACAGCAGCATCTGTTGTTTTGTGACTTTTTATTATGAGCCATTCTCATTTGATTTAAATGGTATCTCATTGTGGTTTTGATCTGCATTTCCCATTATGATTAGGAATATTGAGTATTTTTTCATGAGTTTATTGGTCATTAGTAAATCTTCATTTGAAAAAATCTCTGCTCATGTCTTCTGCACACTTTTTCATGGGGTTGTTTGGTTGTTTGGTTGTTTCTTCCTTATTTGCTTCAGTTCTTTGTAGATTCTGCATATCAGTCCTTTATCAGGTGTACAGCATGTAAATATCTCCTCCCATTCTGCAGGTTGTTTATTTGTTCCCCTGATCGTGTCCTTAGCTGTGCAGAAGCCCCTTAATATGATCAGGTGCCATTCATTTATAGCCACTGTTGCTGTAATTGCTTGTGGAGTCTTATTCGTGAATTCTTTGCCTACGCTAATACCTATAAGATATTCTTTCCAACATTTTTCTACAGGATACCTGCAGTTTCCTGCTGTAAGCATAGTCTTTTCTCCACTATGTGTTAACCTTTGTCAGTGGTGAGAGGTATAGTGACTATATGGATATTAAGCAGTGAGTTATATAGCACTTTTGCTAGGATGAGTTAATGAACCTTGATTGTATATGAAGATTAAAATCAGATAATTTGTGTGTGAGAGACAGAAATATATAAATATAAAGTCGTTGATACTTTATTAAAAGTTTATGGGGAACAATGCCTTAAAGTAATCGGCATTTACAAATCGATAACTATTTTGTCAATTTGTAAATGATAACTATTTTACTGATTTTATCAACCATAATTACTACTCATTCACACCAATTTTTAAGGAAATAATTAATCTTATTTGTGTCTGTAGGAAAATGGCCTGTTGCATGGCAAATGTTGCCATCTCGAAGAAGAATCACCATGATGAGTAGTGTTTGACTCCTGCATGCCAAAATGTTCTGTAGTAAGGTCTTTAAATAATGCCTGTGGCATCAACAACCCTCATAGAGTGGCTTATCCAAACTTCCCCAGTGGTTGGGGTTGCAAGAAAATAGAGATGTGACAAGTGCATATGTCTTACCAAAACAACTTGCTATAAAGATATTTTCTGAACAGTAGGTATAGGGAATCCACTGTCTGGCATCCATTTGCAACATAACTTCTATTTGTAAGTCCCTGTGAAATATTCTCTCCAGTTAGAGTAACTAGATTTTTCAGCCTCTTTCTTTGCCCTCAAAGCTCCCTTCAACTTTAGGAGTAGGTTTAGATATTCCTATTCACCATGGAACAGTACTCTAATTGGTGAAGACTGATGATTAACAACACACACAAAAAACCCAGCACTGCAGTGGTGTAAGCTGAGCCAGTTAACATCTTAACCATTCTGACTGAAAAATTAAAGTTAAACAAACTCTCTACTCAATATAGGTGCCAGAATTGTTGTGCTAGATCAGCTGCACATAAAGCAGAACTTTAAATGAAAATTTTAAGCAATGGGATCAAGATCCTGAAACATTTCTTTTAATAATTGTAACATAAGCTGAAACACGGCTTTATCAGTTTGATCCTGAAGACAAATCACAATCAAATCAGCAATGGATACCAAGAGGTGGACATGCTCCAGTCAAGCAAAAGTGGACCAGTCAAGAGCAAGTATCATGGCAATCTTTGAGATGCTCAAGGAATTTTGCTTATTAATTTTCTGGAGGGCCAAATATATATATATATATATATATATTTTTTTTTTTTTTTTTTTTTTTTTTTTTGAGACAGAGTGTCACTATGTCACCCTCGGTAGAGTGCTGTGGCGTTACAGCTCACAGCAACCTCAAACTCTTGGTCTTAAGTGATTCTCTTGCCTCAGCCTCACAAGTAGCTGGGACTATAGGCACCTGCCACAATGCCCAGCTATTTTTTGGTTGCAATTGTCACTGTTTAGCTGGCCTGGGCTGAGTTCGAACCCACCAGCCTCGGTGTATATGGCTGATGCCGTAACCACTGTGCTACAGGCACCAAGCTGCTTTGAGAAGTAACCCAAAACTTTGGCAGAAACTCTCCCAAGAAAGTTTTACGAAAGAGTCCTTCTCCACCACAAAATTGTTCCTACATATTTCTCATTTTGTGAGCATTTCAATGGTGAATAATTAAGAATCCACCTTACAGTCCTAATTTTGCTGCTGCTTCTTTTTGTTTTCTAATCTTTAAAATTCTATAAATGGCACCAATTTTTCTTTAGTTAATAATATAAAAAAAACTGCACTGACATGCTTAAATTCTCAGAACCCTCCAGGAATAAATTAAATGTCTGGTACCTTTGTTTACACAAGTGTCTTGAACTTGATGGGGTTTGGTTTACATTAAGAAACAAAGTTTATATTTTTTATCTTTTAATTTTATTTTTTTGAAAACTCGTATCCCTCGTATCCACACATAAACACACATAATACACATATATAGAAGTTGGGACACCAAGAAGTTATGTGGGGAGTCAGAGCGATCTTACTTTTTCCACTAAACTAAATTTGTCAGTAATGAGAAACAGAGTATATATAAGATAAGAGAAGTGAATCTGATACAAAGAAAGTAAGAAATAAAAGTTCCTTACCTTGGACATAGGTTCTGATGGATGAAAGCACAGTCCCTTTAATCATATTAAAGGACTATCAAATCACAAAATCATATTAAGTGGGTATAAGTGATAAGCCCCTTCAGAGGCGAACAGTACCATGATCAACCTTCAGAATTCTAGAGACTTTTCCCTTTTCATATTTCAGCAAAATCAGAACCATTTGACTTATTGTGTGTCTTGTTGCCTGTCAAATAATACTTATATTACCAAAACCAAACTAATTCCCCAGGAAACAAAGGTTTTTAAACTGTATTCAACGAGACAAGAGTGGGTGGGCTGCCAAGAAGAGTATTTGAATGAGGAAGTTTGAGCAGATGGGCTGGTGGGCCTCCACTACCCTTCCCTCACTCAAGCAGAACGGCTTCGTTTTATTTATATAGACACTGGGAAGCTGCACAATATTTTATTTTTTAAAGAAGTCTGATGATAAAATTAGTTTGAAAACATCTGTGCCAGTAGATGATGAGTGGAAACGGATTAATCAAATACAGTAAACACTATTGATTTTAGTGCCTTAAAATTTAAGGGAATTATTAAAATGATTTTCAAATTGCCAAGACAGGCTGAATCACGCCTTGGAGACAGCCATATATGTTACCGAAAATAAGGTTGGCGGATGCTGGGGCAGACAGTTGGTATTCCTTGATTTAGCTCTTAAACTTCCTTTGTGCTCGGTTTCCTGGCTCTACGCCTGATCGATCGTTACCTCGCTAGATACCTTGTTTCTCCAGACTTTCTTTTGGCACCATGCTTCCATGATAAATTTATCAGGTTCCAAGATAGCCTGATAAATAATCACATTTTCTTTTGAAATGTTGAAAATTAGTACTATTTTTTGAGTAGATATTACATTCCTATGATATAACAGCAAAAGCTATAAGATAGTATACAATAAAAAGTGTTAAGTCTCCCTCACACCGGAATCTCCCAGCCACTGAGGTTCCTCACCTAGACCCACTACTGGTCAGATTCTTGTGTCTTTGTGCAAATATATAGGTAAACATGTATATTATTTTTTATTTTTTAACAAATATCCAAAAGACTTTTCTGTACTTTGCTTTTGTCCCTTTGAATATATTCTAACAGTTTTGTATGCATATACCATGGTCTTCCTCACTCTTTTTTCCAAAGGGAGTTTTCTATTACATGAATGTTGCATAACATTTAACTAATCCTATCATTCAGGATTTTTAATGCTACAATGAATCCATGTACATATTTATGCAAGCACACCCATAGGACAAATCGCTAGAAGTGGCATTGCTGCTTTTTGCATTGCATTTCCATAGATATTGCCCAATTATTTCCATAAATATAGTCCCATTTCGCATTCACAGAAAAATATACAAGAGTATTTTGTTTCATACCCTCACCAGCAAAATGTGTTTGGAAACATTTTAATTTTCACTAATAAAAATCACCCAATAATCTAGCTTATATTTATCCTACTATGAAGGAGTTTGAGATAGAGCATCTTTCACATTTATGCTTGCATTTCTTTGAACTGTCTAAATCTTTGCCCCTTTGAAAATAGGTTGCTTCATTTGTTCTCATTAATTTACAGAAAAAAAATAGCCCATTTTAAGAAAGTCACCCTACTTCCTATTATATGAATTGCATTTTTAATTTTCTTTCTGTCTTTAGTGAATTTGCTGTGCAGAATAATTTCGAAATATGTAATAAAAGCATTTTTTTCACTTTTATATCTTCTCTTAATTTCATCATTAATGAGGACTTTCCTATACCAACATAAGACAAACATGTCCCAGATTCTATTCTTTTAAGGTTTTTAAAAATGTAAGTCTTTCCTGCATCTAATATTTATTTTCATGTGCATTTTGAAGACAGGAAGAAGGGATATTTTTAGTTGGATAACACAACTTGTCCCATCAAATTAATAAATCTTCTGTTTTCTACCTATGATTTCAAATATAAACTTTATCACATACAAAATCCCTATATATTAATATATTTTTGTAATTTCTGAACTTTTAGGACTTTTCATTGATATATTAACATAATAATTCATCACTATTTTAAATAGAAGATATAGTTTAATATCAAATAGAAATATCTCCCATCATATTGTTTTTTAAAAATTTCCTGGGTTGAAAAAAATTATGCTCTTTAAATATAAAATTTTAAATCATCTTGTCTAACTGCTGTTGGTATTTTCATTGAAATCATATTAATTAAGATTTCTAATTTATAGCTTAATAAATTTTTAAAGTTTTTATCAATATTTGATGTTTTTCTTTATCTAGAACTTGCCACTTCTTAGTAAGTAAGTTCTTGGGCAATCTGTTCATTTGGTTTTCTTGTTTGTTTGTTTTTTGTTTGTTTGTTTGTTTTATTTTGCAGTTTATGGCCGGGGCTGGGTTTGAACTCACCACCTCTGGCATATGGGGCTGGTGCCCTATTCCTTTGAGCCACACAGGCGCTGCCCCTGTTCATTTGTTTTTTAACTGCATTGATAAATGAGATCTTTTCTTCTGTTGTACAGTCTAAGTGTGTATTTCTATGTGGTTATTTGATCAGTTTCCTTTAAGATAGGCTAGTATACAGAGTGATGCATTCTGGATGTGTGTGTGCGCCTCTGTGTGTATGTTGGATATAAGTAAATTTCAGTTCCTACCAATTGGTTAATTGGCATTTGGAGTATATGTATCAGACATATACACTCAAATATACCACTAATTGATCTCTTCAAATATTGTAACTGAAATGTACACCAGAAGGTTTGTTGAATAGCAAAAGAAAAGTCAGAAATATATATTACCTACTTAGGCTAATGGTGTTTAAGATATGTGAGAAGGCTAGAAATATTTTAAGGAACCCCTTTGCCTTACCACAACGAAAGTAAGAGAATCCCAAGAAAAGCAAATCCATCCCCCCAAAGCTCTGTAGTAGCACCTAAGACAAAGTATTAATCACTTTGTGTTCCTCCGCTTCATGGCACTCTCCATGGAATGACTCAACTGGCTTGCCCTCACACCAGAATGCCAGTATGCCCACCTCAGAGAGGGCCTTTCCAGCTCAACATTGGTCAGATTGTGTCTTGCTTTGAGATACAAGAACTAGTCATATGACCATATTTGTAATACTTGATAATAACTATATATATCTTTCTCAGAACTTGATCTAAATCCTAATTTCATTATTAAATATTATGGTAACAGTGGCTAGTGTCCTGAAGAACTTCCACAAATCCACTGAGGCCACATAAGAAAGCCATAACCAGAGATGACCTTGGGAGAATGCCCTGTGATTCTCCCGGAATAGGAGAACATGTGCGTCTTGTGAGAAGTTGCCATTTCTCACCTACCTATCTCATCGCCTCCCCTTACTAGCTGCCGACTACAGTGCTGGTTAGCTACAGCATGAAATTAGCTCCTCAGCAGCAGGGTGACCAATCCCTAATGGAGAACTGCCATCTGCCCCTTTCATTCTGGTGCTGTCCCTTGTTCTGATGTTGAAATAAGGGATACAAGGAGACATCACCTGTTCTTGATTTTACTGCCCGCTCAAGTAATAAAATGTCTGAATCTAAAAAAGTCTCATGGTTTCCTTCACATTCAAATCTGTCAGACTTTCTAGACAGGATTCTATAGAGTAAAGGTCCAACTTCCATGTACCTCTAATGAATTGGAAGCTACTGCCATTCTCTGAAATAATCTAACAACCGTCGAATACATAGAATGGTTCTACATCATAATATTGGTTCATGTGAAGGTTATTGATTTTCCTACTTTTTAATCTCACCACCTTATTGATTTTTTAAACATTTACAATAAATTTTAGTTGTTCTCTCTGGCTTTCTAGTTTCTGTTGCTTTGAGATGACACTGGTCTTCCTAGTAAACATTGTCTTCAACTAATTTTTGACTTCGAAATCAGCCCATACACAGTTCTCATTATTCGTGATAGTTATGTACTATAAAGCAAATGCTGAACCCTTGATCTTAGGAAAATAATTATTTATACAGCGTATATATATATTTTAAAATTTTCCTGGGTTGCAAAAATTTTGCTCTTTATATATATTATTATATATGCTCTTATATATATTATTATATACAGTGTGTATATATATACACAAAGTATACATATGTGTCACATAGATTATAATCTTAAATCCTAAAACTCATCCTGACATATTTTATTTTCCTTTATTTTTCAAAATAAAAATTTGAGGTTCTGAAACATTAGGTGACTTGACTGAGGCTGCCCCACTAATAGGTGCCAGAGTTTGGATTTAATTGGAGGTTCTTGTACTACCATCTCAGATCACCTCTGCATAAAAGCAGAAACAAAAGCAGAGTATTAACTTGTTAGACCTCAACTGGGAAAAGATAGGATACATGACTAAATGATAACAAAACACCTGTGAGTATTCATTTTGGGGTTCCAAATGCTTTTAGAGAATAGGCATATTCATAAATACAGATGTGTCTTTTGGTTTCAGACAACAATACTCTTTACATTTGTGGATAGTATTAGGGGCTGAAGGCTATCAGGAAAACCTCAATTCTGGACTTAGATATGCTTGGATATTAATGCTGTGAAAAATTTACCTTAAGAGTAGTAATTAGCTGATTACTGAACCAACAAGTTGAAAATCTGGAGACAAACCAGAGTTTTGCATTAACATAGTCATGTTGCTTACAAGAATTGATGAGAGCAAAGGAAAGGTATTACAAAGAAAAAATAACAGATATTGTTCAGCAATGTGATTTCATTACAGAAAAATATTTAAATAAATATAAAATAATGTTAAAATTCAATGGGAAAATAGTGACTCATGCCTATAATCCTAACACTTTGGGAGGTCAAGGCAGGAAGATTGCTTGAAGCTGGGAATTCAAGGTCAGTCTGAGCAAGAGCAAGATTCCATCTCTACAAAAAATAGAAAAATTAGCTGGGCATGGTGGTACACCCCAGTAGTCCCAGCTACTTAGAAAGCTGAGGGAGGAGGATCACATGAGCCCAGGAATGTGAGGCTGCAAAGAGCTATGATGACACCACCACACTCTATCTCAGGCAACAGAGTGAGACCCTGTCTCAAAACAAAACAAAGCAAAACCAAAACAAAAGAAAATAATAAAATAAATTAAGATTTTATGAAAATAGCACACAATTCAAGGGGAGAAAAAATAAAGTGATAACATGCATACTGCATAAACAACAGAAATTAGAAACTCAAAAGACAAAAATTTTTTTTCAGGGTTTCGAGTGAATATAAGTTGCTAATGTTCAATTATAATTATCAATGACTTGAAAGGTTTCTAGGCACCCCAAACACAGTCCCATCGCTGAGTCTGCCACTCACAGTCAGATATAATCTCCTATGAGGTACAGGATACATAGCTATAGGCCTCCCATGGGATTGTTAAAAGATATTTGTAATTGTTTAAACTCCGTGCTTCCTAAAAAGGGTAATTCCTTAGCAAAACATAGTATGAATTTATACAATTAATTTATACAGTCCCCAATGCTATAGTTCAGGGGTAAGGATCTTAAGAGATTAGAATATAGTTAGGATAAGTAGGTTTTAATACAATTGAGAATATGATAACATTTAGGCATGAGTGACTACTCAGTTGAAGCTTTAGTTAGCTAAGAAGGCAACATGAGAATACTTTGACAATATTATGACAAATACAAAAAATTCCCTTTTGTTTTACTCAATCATATTCCTTAGGACTACAGGGTATACCAAAAGTCATCATGTGTAGGGGAAATGGGAAATTGTAGTTAAATGTACCTTATTTACAAAATATTCATTACAAAATTTTATAAAATAGTTACAGAATATTCTCTACATGTTAGCCACCTTTTTGGGACACCCTGCATATTATAGTAAATGGCAATGTACTTGCTTTAGTTCCTAGGCTCCCGGGCTGTTCTCCTTTCACTGTTATTCCCAAGTCAGTGCCTTAGAGAAACCCTGTATCACTGCATTTTAGAATTTTTAAATGGTCATGAGGACACATCACAACAGTAAGATGACCAACAGTCTGCTCAAAGGCATAATAAGAGATACAGGCAATTGTGCTTTCACACTGAATACCATACCTTATTGTAGGTCAGGAAAGAAAGTATATTTTGGGGGAAAAAAAAAAAAAAGAAGTTAGGTTTTAATATGGATTTTAAAGCATTCAGCTGTAGAATTATAACGGCCCATTGCTAATAGCCAAATCTGCAGTCTTAGGTAGTTATGGGTGAATTCAGCTTCCTTTAAATTACTTAAATTCATCTTTCCATGATCCTCTCTTCCTCATGATCTCCTTCCCAGAGTCAGTTCCTATAGCTAGATAATGCTGCTATCTGCATCAAACAAGGTGCAGTAGACCCCTTTTCCAGGGGGGATACTTCCAAGGCCCTTCATGAATGCCTGCAAGCATGGATAATATCCAAACCCAGATATACCAAGTTTTTTCAATCTGATAATAGAGATGGCCACTAAAAGACTAATGGGTAATTAGTGTGTACACTCAGTGGTGTCAGCCTGTGGGCTTTGGTTGAATTCTGAATGCTGATTTTGTGAGGATGTTTTTTGCTTATCTGTGGTGTCCCACATCACAAAAAGTATGCATGGACCCTTTTATTACTAATAAGAATTTGTTAGTGTTTGTATATTTACTGTGTGACCCAAGACAACTCTTATTCTTCTAATATGTGACAGAAAAGAAAAATGGACACCTCTGAGTATTGGAGATAGATGATTCATACCTTGGTGGGGTGTTGGGAGTGTATGATATTAGCATGCTATTCAGAATAGAATGAAATTTAAAACTTATAAATTGTTTATTTCTGGAAATTTCTATTTAATACTTTTAGACTGTAGTTCACTATAGAAAGTGAAATCACAGATAAGGGAGGATACTGTAAAAACAAAATCTACTCTTAGTACTTGAAAGTAGTCGTTCGTACTTAAATGAACAATGTAAGTTAGCAGTGTTAGTCTGCATGTTTGACTTAACTACTTCTTGACTGCATTATTTTATTTTATTTTATTTTTTTGACTTTCTTTCTTTCTTTCTTTCTTTCTTTCTTTCTTTCTTTCTTTCTTTATTGTGGAGAAGGGGCGGGGAAAGAAGGCAGGGGAAGAGGTGTGTGACAGGGTCGGGCCAGTGGCATGGTACCACATTGGCTGTATCTAGGTAGAGGCAGTTTCAGGCCGGGCCTTGCTGAGTCGTTGCTACGCAGAAGTAGCTCAATGGATCTACTTCTAGTCAGGCTCGGGAAGTTGCACTAGGCCTCAGGCACATGGCAGGGTCCAATAATTGCCTCTTTTGTTTTTTGTATGGCGGAAAAACATAGCCCCTGTCTTAGGTTGCCTGCTCTTGCAGTTTCAGTCTTACCCATCATGGGGATACAAACATCAATGGTTTGGTCCCTGTCTTAGGTTGACTGAAGACAGAGTGATCTTACCCGTCTTTGGGTACTATGAATGTAATCCACCATGCAGCCTCTCCATATCCTGTCTTAGGTTGTCCCCGCTTTGGGAATCTTACCCGTCATTGGTGCTATGGAGGGCGGTGAAGAACAATAGTTAGATTCTTGGTTAATGAGCCAGTGATATTGGACCTCGACCTGATTTAACTGCCTCTAACCTTTTTTTGGGGATACAGGGCCCAAAGGTGAAGGGTAAATAAGGGCAGCAGGGGAAGAAGGTAGGGTGAAAAACCATGTAGGCCTGTCCACGGGGGATTCTCTAGAATTTCTTTTCTTCTCTTTTCTAGATCTTCTTGGACTATTTTGATCTTGTTTTGCACAATCTCAGATCTGTTGGCATAAAAGTAGCACTTCTACTGTAAAAATAAACAGATGCCTCCCTTTTTGGCAGTTAATAGGACTAATCCCCTTCTTGTTGGAGCAATTTTTTAAAGTCTCTGGCCGAAACCCAAATGTTTTTTTTTTTTTAATTAATTTTTTTTTATAGATAAAAATATGCACCATAGATGTGGCCTGACCCATTACCCTCCCTCCCCCTAAACCTCCCCCCTCCCTTCCCCTTCCTTGGCCCTTTCCCCATAGTCTTGTGGTATAGTTGGGTTATAGCCTTCATGTG
>CAUYPK010056484.1:0-19190 GCA_963574355.1 Loris lydekkerianus | reverse complement strand
TCCACTGGGAACAAGATTGTAATTAAGAATAACAATCTGGTAGAATACAAATGTCTACATACAATAACTATGAAAATGCCATGAAGGCTACGTTGAAAAGTTTGATGAGAATATTTCAGATTGTATATGAAACTAGCACATTGTAACCCTTGATTGCACAAATGTACACAGCTATGATTTAACAATTAAAAAATAAAAAAATAAATAATAAATAAATAAAAGTGAAATAAACAAAATTTGTTTGCTTCTATGATTGTGACTTTGTATTATTTAATATGAAATATATGGAGAGCTCTGTGATTATAAATTATCTCCACACTGTAAAATATTATGTCTTGAATCGTTAATCAAATAACTATTGTGCATTATTAGATTGACTACCTAATTTCTTAGCAGGAACTATAGAAGATAAGAGTCCAGGCCCAATATGTTTCTAGTCTACTTAGTATTATGTTGCTGTTGGTAGGCTGTCCTAGAATGGTCTAGTTAAGAGAATAATTGACCCATAAATCTCAAACCAAGTAGTCTAACAGGAAACCTGTTGGGTTCCTGAGAAAATTTGAGCAAACAGGCAATGCACTCTGGCAACCGTATCTTTTCTTTTCCTTTACCACTGACATATATAAATAGTGTCTATGCTGAAAAACAGACATTCAAGACATCTTATGGCCATAAAGTAACAAAATATTCATGTGAGAACAATAAATTTGTTTCCAAAATTTTTGCTATAAAGCATAATTCAGCTACAGCAGTGTTTTTCAACCTTTTTAACCTCATGGCACACTTAAACTAATAGTTAAACTTCTGCAGCACATTTAAGTTATGTTGATAAAAAAAGTTAAAAAGAAAAAGAATATACTTACTGTGCTTTGAACTTCTTTTAAAAATTATCTAATCAATGATCTTTAAAATTTTTCATGGCACACCTGAGATCCTCCCGCTGCACACCAGTTGAAAATCCCTTGCTACAGCTCTGCCTTTTTGCCTGTTTTCTCGTCTTTCTTCCTGATATAAATATATGAAGGGGAGAGGAATAAATGTATCCTTTAGCTCAGTCTTCTTTTGTCAACATGTAGTAACTGAACATATTTATGGGGTATATGTTTCTATACAATGTACAATAATCAAATCATGATAATTGGGATACTTGTATCTTACACATTTATCATTTCTTTGGTTATTTGAAATACACAATGTGTTATTATCAGCTATAGTTGCACTATAGTGCAATAGAACAACAGAATTTATCTGTCGTACCTAACTCTAACATTGTACTCATTGACCGACCTTTCCCTTTCTCTTCCTTAAATTATCTCCCAGAAAAATCCTTACAAAGGCAAAAAATAAATATACAATGAAGAAACTTGAAAGAGAATGTTTAAGTTACCAACTTTGTGTACAATGGAATAAGAACATATCATCATTTCTGTGATATTCTTATGAATAATATATAAATTGGATTTAAAAATAAGAATGTGTCAGAAATGCAATTTGAGAGATATCCTGTAAGATATTTGGTTAATAAAATTCAAAATATTAAGGTCAAGAAAGTCAAAACAACTGCTATGAAGTAAAGAAAATAAAGGGTCATGACTTACATCATAAATGTAAGAGATGATACTGTCCTTGTCCTTTTTACCATAAGGACAAGTTTTTAAAAATTGGCAAAACAATAATGGAATCTTTGGGTAGTAGTAATATATCACTGTTAATTACTGGACATAATGCCTGTGTTTTGTGAATATTCAGAAGAATGTCCTTCTTTATAATTGATATGTGTTTAAGTATTCAAGTGTGAGGAAGCATTATTAGAGCAACTTATTCTCAACAGGTTCAAGAACTAAATAATAATAATAATAATAACAACAACAACAACCAAAGGATCTTTATGATAGTCATACAATAACAAAAACTTGTAGTTGTATTGAAATAAAAAAGAAATAAAGTTTTTGAGAATTATAATTCCATCCATAACTGGGTACAATAAATTAACTGAAAAAATTGGCACTCTATTTTCTATACAAATTTCTCTTGAAGTCAAGAAGAATAAAGTTATTTGAAAATGATTGTATAATAATTGTATCTGTAAGAAGCTAGGCACAGACGCAGAGAGCGTCTAAGAAGTTGTCATTTAAAAAAATGTTTAAAATGTGTATTTCTAAATTACTCTAATATTATATCTACCAATTACTGGTACTTATTCCTTTATAGCTTCTAAAATTAATTTATTTTCCCATTACTCTTTTCCTTTTCTTGGCTGAAATCCATGTTTCCATATTTCTTCAGGCTATTTAAAACTAAGTATAGTTTATTGGATTCACTTTCAAATTATTTCTGTACTATCACATGGGGTAAGTTTTAAGAGGGTAAATTTTCTTACATAAATTTCAATGTAGTTAATAGCTCAAATTGTAGAAAAAAAGATAAAACACAAAAGTCATTTTCTAGAAAAACAATGGATATAAAATACTAAATATCATAAATTGCTGAGAATAAAAACAATGGACATAAAATACTAAATAGCATATTACAATAAAATTTTAATTATTTAAAATAAAGTGTAACCCATTTAAGAATACCTACATTACTTTGAAGAGTTTAAAGTAAAAGATTGGATGTGATAAATTGCTTTAGAACTCCATGATAGAAATAATAATAAATGTTGTTACTATATCACATTACATTCTTACTATAGTAGATTTACTTTAAAGTCCTGTATTTGTAAATTTGGAAATTAAAATAATTTACCTTACCATCAATTCTGTCTACCTTGTGAGAAGCCTATAGCTAACATCATATTGTAAAACTCTGCCTGTTAGAACTATCTTTCAGGTAACAGTTTGCTCCATTGTATCAAGAGACTTATCGTTTCTGTAGTATGTATGACAAATACATGATTAATTCTCTCTCTGTATAGAAACTTCTCTGTTTGTGTAGCTGTGAAGGGAAAGGCACCTTTGAGGATGAATGAGTAAAGCTCCAGAGAGACAAATAGGCTTGAGGGCAACAGGTTAACTCACTCAATCTGTAGTGAAATAGAACTTCCCTGGAGATGGTCCAAAAAATATAGAATCAAAAATAAGAAAGCACTTAATTTTTGTGTTCAGACCTAGAAAAGGTCAGAGTTTTTTTTTTGTTTGTTTGTTTTTTTGCCATATTTGGAGATACAAGTGACCTGGAAAAAGTAATAGTTTTCTACCCCTAAGATAGATAGATAGATAGATAGATATCTTTCCATATATATATATATATATATATAGATATATATATCTTTCCATATATATATATCTTTCCAAATTTAAGAAGAAATCTTAAAAATGTTTGAAGACATTGTTTTCTCACCTGCAATAAAAATATTGTTCTACATAATATTCACTCTAAATCATTTTAAATCATGATTCTAAAGGGAAAATCTATTAGATAAATCAGGACTTCTGATAGGTCTTTGAATTGTCACCCTGATTTTCCCCAAGTCAAGAACCAATTAGAGGAGGAATGAAGAGACAACCAATAATCAGGAAGATTGAAAACAAACAGACCTCATTGGCTGGGTGGAGACTGGGGCGGGGCAAACTTCAGGATACATACCCAGCGCTCTCGCCTTTCTTCCACAACCCTCTCCTGGATCACCTTCCTTGACTATGCTGAAGTTTTCTCTCTCTTACTGCAGTAAATTGGTTTTGTAGCACTCTCTGAGCTGGACCTCTTTACTTGAGCTGTAACACTTACCATGGCCCTGGAGGCATCTTCCTCATTCTCAAGAATAGACAGTGGGAGAACCTGCCTGAGACGCCAACGACCATGGGGAGCAAAAGGACGGCCCTGTTATTAAGATAGCTAGCATAAAATGAAGGGAACGTATAAACTACACCGTATGCCCCTTTGTTGTTTAACCACCTATGGTTTTTTTTTTTGTTTGTTTGTTTGTTTGTTTAGCTTGTTTTGTGAAACAGGAACAGTACTGAGCAGACAGACATGTCCACACTGGGGTCACACCACATTCTGAGAAGTCCAATAAAGCCAGTCTAGCAGAGGGAAAGGAAAAAAAAAAAGGTGAGGGGGCTGCTATTATTCTGCAACAATAAAAGCTGACGCTATTCCTGGATGCCAGTATTACTTCTTTCTGTCTTTCGTGTCATGCCTGCCGTTCGGCTCTTATCTTGGAAAATAAAATAACCTTCTTGCTTCAAACTTATGCTAATCTTTGAGTCAAGAATTCTTTCCCAGCCTACGGTATGAGTTCCCACTCTAACAATAGTAGAACGCAAAAGAAGACAACCTGCATAAGAAGGCCCTTTTGTGATATTAGTTAGATTCTTTTCTCTTTTTTTAAAATTTATTTCAGATTAATATGAGGGTACACATGATTAGATTACACTGTTTGCATGTGTTAAGCAAAGTTCAAGTTATAGTTGAGCCCTTCACCCAGGGGGTGTGCTGTGTACGTTCACATGTGCCGGTTAAGTGAGAGCTTACCAACCCCCCTCCCCCTTCCCCTCTCCCCATTCCTTTGTCTCCCCTAACTTGAATCTGAGTTTTGCTGTTGTATGGGCATGTAGTTTTTTATCTGTTGGTTTTGTGTTAGTATTGAGTACGTTGGATATTTGCTTTTTCCAGTCTTGTGATACCTTACTGCATGCTACAAATCTGACAAAGAGCCCATAACTAGAATGTGCAGAGAACTCAAACTAATTCACAAGCAAAAAGTGATCTCATTTATAAGAGGGCAAAGGACATGAGCAGAACCTTCTTTAAAGAAGACAGATGAATTGCCAGTGAAAACACATGAAGAGATACTCATTGTCCCTAATTATCAGAGAAACGCAAATCAAAACCATACTGAGGTATCACCTAGCACCAGTGGGAATAGCCCACTCCACAAAGTCCCAGATCTGCAGATTCTGGCACGGATATGGAGAAGGCAACACTTTTACACTGCTAGGGGGATTGCAAACTAACACACTTCTCTGAAAATGAGTAGGGAACATCCTCAATGAGCTAAAATAAACCTTCCATTTGATCCTCCAATCTCATTACTCGGTATCTACCAAAAAAGGAAACATGAAATAATTTTATGATAAGGACATTTGCACAAGAATGTTCATAACAGCTCAGTTCATTAACCAAGTTGTAGAATTAACCCAAGTGCCCATCAACACATGAACGGTTTAACAAACTGTGGAATATTTATACCATGGAATACTATTCAACCTTAAAAAAAATTGAAGACTTTACAGTTTTTTTGTATTAACCTGGATAGACATGAAGAACATTAATTACACTCAGTATCAAATAGATTCTTGAGAGTTAATATGCCAACCAATGTTAATTAAGGCATAGAACCTGCAGTTACTTGGTTCTTCCAACTCAGAGGGTCCTTAAACTTCATACTGACTTCTTGACTTTAGACAATTTGAGAATGTTCATATTTGGGGAAAAAAATTCTCAAATGTACATCTTTCTCAAACATTTCAAATGAAGGTGTAGAGCAAATAGCTTTCCATAGACTTGGACTTTAGACTGTCTCTTCTCTGTGTCTGTCATTTCTATGATCCCAGTGAAAACAAATAGAATCTCCATATAAATGGCTCTACTATGCATTGCCATCTTTTGGATGTTTTACTTTGTCCTTCCATCCTTCCTTTTATCTGTTTCTTCTAAAACGTTTTCATATCTAGAAGCAAGACAAGGTTCTGGAATGGTCCTTCCTGCTTTTGTTCTATCACAATGACATTCACTTGTGGCAGAATGACCCATTGTCACAAAAAATGGTTATAATAATTTGTATTGTACTCAGTAGGAATGCAAATTTACTGCTTCCTAATCAAAGATTAAACCCCATTTTTCATCCATTTAATTCTAAACTGTCCTGTGATATTTTTTGGCTAATGGAATGTGAAAAAAAAAAAAAATGACACAGGCAATTTCCAGGCCCAGTCCTACAGATGTCTTAAGGTTCCACCTTGGACCTCTCAGACCTTGATTCCACCATGCTGTCTATTAGTGGATGAGAAACCAAAGAGAAAAAATATTAGGTGAACAGCCAGCACTCATTTGTTGAATGTGAATGAAATCCCTTCAACTCCTTAAACCCAGTTACGATGTCAAATGAGGGCAGCTGCATGAGTGAGCTAGATCAGATGAGCCAGGATTGCCCCTTCAACTGATAAAATCAGAAGAAAGAATGAACCATTGCTATTTCTAGTCACTAATTATTAGTGTAGGATTTTATGCAGTAATACTGAATATCTGAAACAGAACTCATGATAAACAGAAGAGAAAAAGTTGAAACTACTGTCCTCTATTCTTGAATACACAGGATTCAGCATCTAGAGACCGCTTTCCTCTTTTTACTTGCCTGCCTGGAATCTCATCCTGTTTTTTCTATAACCCCTAGGTAGAAATCATATTCACTTCATTTAAAATGCTTTAACCAGTTCCAATCTTTAATGAATTCCCACTTAACTTTCCAATGACCTTACAATCATTTTCTCTAGAGGCTTTACAAGCCCCATTCCAATCTTTCTGAATATGCCTGTGTGTATTATCCCACTGAATCTTTTGCTTGTCTCTATGGCCTTTTTTTTTTTTTTTTGTACATTAATTTTTTATTTCTTTCTACTAGACTGCAAGGTTTGGAAAAATGTCATTTTATAGAATTATTGATTGCTACCTGTACTCAATAAAGCACCTTATAATTATCTATTTAATAGATAGCTAAAATGTTCATTCTGGGGTGGAGGGAAATGTATTTTCTTTTTTAACAAAACACAGATAGATACTGCTCTTAGCCCTTGCACAAATACTTCTAACTGCCATGTCTCACAGTGTTATAAAACTAAAGGTGGTAACTTGACCTATTATAGTGTCTTATTCCATGAGCAAGTCATGGTTGCCTTCATTTCCTTACTCACTACTCAACTTATTCTTTAAAAAATGTCCCTGTTTTAGATCCATGTTATAAATACATGAGGAAATCAAAGAAGTAAAGAGAATTATCTAGATATGATTACTTGTACACAAACCATGCAGGGTGATATACTTGTGTCTTCTGAGATGTGAACTAAAATATTGGTCTAGGATGTCTTGTGCTTATTTTGAGGAGGCATATGTTACTTTAAGTAGAGTTGGGATGATATAATGATAGACATTTTTAACTACAAACAAGGAAAAAGAACAGAAAATTCCCAAGGACTGTTTGTTTTAATATTCTTATCTTTACTCTGATTCTGTCATGGTCAAAATACAAGGTAGTCAAGATTATCCTATGGGGATTTCCTAATTGTCTGATTTAATCCAAAAATAAATGTTAGAGTTACTTAATGAGTGTATGGACTGCATACCCTTCAGGCTATTCTCCATAAATACGCTCCTTATGGTGAATTTTTATAATAATTGAGAGAAGGTGGATGGGGGGGGAGGGAGAGTTCATTACCTGATAGATACATACTTAAGCTGCAGATATCTTTCCTTGGCATTACATGCATGTTTTTATGAGCATCACATTCTAGGAGAAACCCTAAAAAAAGGATTATGATGTGTTCATGGCACAAGAGCATAATAACAAAATATCAGAAAGTACTTGGGGAATTTGAGAGTATGACTCAGAGAACAAAATGCAGAAAATATTATATATATCCTCAAGAGTTTGATAAACTTTTATGTGGAAGATACACTGAACTAATGCTGTAGGATTCAAAAAGGTAGAACTTGGAGGTTTCAGAAGTTATTAGAGGTTATATTTCAGCCTAACACATGAAAAAAATAACACCATTATGCAAATATGATTAAAATTATTTCAAAGTACCTCGATTCCATCCTTCATAGAGGTATGCATGAAATAACGTTTTCATCTATGAAGACAAAATATAACAAATGTGGTGTGTGTATATATCTGTGTTAATCTATTTTTGTCTGTGTATATGTGTGCCTGGTAGCCCATCAATAGTTCAAATATTTTTTGGTTTTGAAATGTGCCTGGTCTTGTGTTCATCTTAACTTTTTTTATTTAAAAATTGTAAATTTTGCCAATTTGTAGTGGTGATATTTTTGAAGATTTGGGTTTCTCTTGGTTTAAGAAATAGTTTTGAAGTTAAATCTATAAACTTTAGATAGATGCTAGTTTAGTCATAATGTTCATGAGAGAATTTAAGCAAATTATAACAAGAATAACTAAATTATAGGGCGAATGGAATTCAGATATTTTTGTTATTCCCCCTCCGCCCGGAAACACAGCCATTAGATGTAAGGAATAGTGATCTTTTATTGTGCCATAATCCTGATTCTGTACTTTTAAAATCTTCCACAGACACAACTTTGCTATATCACTCTATACCATCTCTCTATTCTCCACTTAATAGATCCAAACTTCCAACCATAAATTTTATATCTAGCAGAATGGAAATAAGGCAATATAAATGGAATCCAAATTTTTACAAAGATAACTCTCATAATGATCACATTTAACTTACATCTCCTGAGAGAAATTTTTATTTAATATTTTCTAACATAAAAATGTGGTTGTGGCCAGGCACAGTGGTTCATATCTGTAATCCTAGCACTCTGGGAGGCCAGGTGGGTGGGTTCCTAAGCTCATGAGCTGGAGACCAGCCTGAGAAAGAGTGAGACCCCCATCTCTACTAAAAATAGAAAAACTGAGGGAAGAGAATCGCTTGAGCCCAAGACTTGGAAGTTGCTCTGAGCTATGATGCCACAGCACTCTACCCAGGGTGATAGCTTGAGACTCTGTCTTAAAAAAACAGAAAAAAAAGTAAATAAATAAATGAAAAAACACTGTTGGGACATAAAATGTATGGATAGCAATGTTAATAGCAAGTAACACTTTGGATATTGAACAACTGGCCATTAAAATATTGCCAAAAATAATAAAGAATACAATGGTAATAAAATATTCACATTTTATCTGTTATTAATGTCATTTTCATGGTTATTCAATTATGTTTTCATATTTTCTAGTATGTTATTAATATTTCATCAGCTAACATTTGTTTTTCCTGTAACTATTAGATAACTATTTAAAATTTAACACAGAATAGAATTGAAATACACAGTGCATTAAGTTTTTAATCTATTTATGGTTGTTTGAGTCTAAGAATTTGACCAAGCAAGACATAATCATATTAATAGTGTATGGCTAAGTTATACTAGACATCTTTATTCTAACAGAAAAGAGAAAGAATTGAAATAACAAAGTAAATATTCATTTGCATGTAAAAGGGAAAGCATTGCTGTTATTTAAACAACAGTATGCTATTTGCTTTTTGAAAAGTGCTTTTAGACTAATACATCTATGCTTCCTTCTAAAAGATGTGAAATATGTAGTCTGTTTATGACTGCTAATCTCTCCTTTTCTCCAAACAAAATCACTAATTCTCCAGGGCACCAGTCATTCTCCAGATGAACCCAAATGTAGCTTCAGAATATTTCCCTAATGCTCTCAACAGTAGTTACCAATCATAAGAATTGGCACTCAAGTTAAAACCAATTTGCTTTTCTATTTGCTCTTCCAAATACATCAGAAGAGGCTGGAAATTCGTGCTGGAACACCAACATAAATTTAGGAGACAGCCAAGACCTTAGGCAATGAAGGTGCATGTTAACTACAACAAGTATATTTTTGTGGTCTAAAATTATCCATCAGTCTAAAGGGCATCTAATCTATGAAGATAAAGATAGTCCTTTCTCCAGCCTTACCACCTCCAAAATTCATTATTAAAAAGCTTTAAGAAAATTTAAGTCATCTCTAACCTATCCACAGTAAGCATTATTCATGTCTTCCACAATAAATGACTTACCTCTAATGAATGTTAAGGATCAGTGAAAAGTAGAAAATGGCTGTTTCAGAGAGTTCAATTTTTCTTTAAATACCTATCACATGCCAGTCAATAAAAATAATATTTTGAACAAGATTAAAAATAACCTTTCTTGAACCTTACATTTTATTTGAGGGACAGTAAGCAACAAATAATTAAATAAGTAAGATGGTTTTACATAGGGAAAAGTGTTCTCATAGAAATGCAACAAAATATGATGCAACTGAAGGTGGAAAGAGGCTATGAATAATCTCTCTGAAGGTCAAGAGAGTTGACCACAGAAAGAATGGGGTTGGGAGAGGATATCAATGTCAATGCTGTGGTCATTAAGTTGAACTACTATTTCCTATTTTTGTTGTTAATATCATTATGGTGTACCTGTTTTCATGGAAAGGACTGAAGGAATTATAATCCAGGGAGAGAAAATAGTATTTACAAAAGCTGTGGAGCAGAAATGATCTAATTTATGCTTCTGCACAGTAAGTGATTGATATTAATCAGCACACACAAAAGTTTCAACTGCCTACAATTTATATAGAATATTTATTTCACATAAACAAATTCATAATTAAATGGAGTATATCTCACTACATATAGACTACTCACATGCTGCTATTATTTTTCTCAATGTAACTATTTAAACTACTATTAGTAAGAGCATACATTTATTCAGTTAATGAACACACACGATACTTTACCATCTCTCGTAACCATGGTCCCCTTCGGTGGGACAAAATTTTACTCCTTCTGTTGAATGTCAGTAACTTAAACATGATTCAGCATCATTAAACATCAACAACTTGTGTAATAATTTCAGCAAACATTTAAAATTATGAAAAAATTAATAATCACTCAAATTGTCTGAATCAGTCAACAAATCACCATCTACTGGTCAAATCTTGTCTGCTGCATGTTTTGCTAAATAACAGGTTAAAGTTTATTTGCAACATAGTTACAGCGGTTCATTTACATACTGCCTATGACTACTTTTTGTTGTTGCAACAGGCAGAGTTGAGCAGTTGCAGCAGGGATCACATGACCTATAAGGTCCAAAATATTTACTATTTGACCCTTCCCAGAAAGTCTCCAAATACCTTGTATGCAGTAACTCAGCAATGTAGGAAAAGAACTAAAACATCAACTTGTTTTGTAAAATTGTTCAGTAATAGTTTTAGTTCTTGAATCAACTTTATTGTTGTTTTCATCTAACTCCATTCTTTAGACTTTACTTGAGCTAACTCAGTTAACTCTATGCTCAGTTCTAGAGGAATAGGCTGCTTTTCAACTTATTTTACAGAAGTATTCCATTTGTTTTATAGGCTAAATTGTTGCCTGCTTTCTTTTCCAAGTGGACCAGTATGTTTTATTTGTGTATTTTTTTTCTGCTTATTTTTTTAATTTTTATCAACACTAATTTTTAGTACATATATTTATTGGGTACAATTCAGTATATTTACATCATAAAATGATTAGGTTAGGCTAATTAACATATCCATAACCTCCTGTACTTACTATTATTTTGCAGTAAGAACATTTAAAAACCTATTCTATCAGTGATTTCAGGAAAAAAGGCACACGCAATACTCATAAATGTTCAGTGAAAAAAGAAATCACTCCTAAGTCAAAAGTTTATAAAATTAGTGCTGGGCCTTATAAAATTAAGATTTCAAAGATAAATGATGACGGGTACTAAGTATTACAGTCCTAAAATCACATTTTTTATTCATTCATTTTTTTCAACAATCATTTACTGAGCAATTTTTATATGTGTTTCATTGTATTTCAATAGAGGTAAACCAGAGTATATGTTAATATCCCTAATAGAGTTTACTGTCAAGTTGAGGGATTGATCAATAAACAAATAAAAATAGAACAAGGTGTAACGAGAGGGAATTTAGCTGAGAAGAAAAACACGGGGAAAGGAATCAATAAAGGGACACACTGGTAATGGTCATAAATATATTCAAATTATTTTTATTGCACGCTTTATTTTAAGAATTTATATTTTTAATATTAAAGCTGTACAGCAATTACAGATATTGCCCCCAAACAAAGATAAACTTCTTCATCTTATTAAAAGCAGTTCTTTTTCTCTCTGCCTTACATTTCTCATTATTTGGCTTTCACTGAGACTTTTCTCTCACCTGTTATTAACACAAGCATTGCTTTTAAAATAAAAATCATGGTAGTTATTTTAAATTACACACCTATGTCTTTTTAAAAATTCAAGCACTAGCTCCATTAATTTCACAAAGAGTTTTGTTCTCCTACTATGCTCACCTGCTGGTGGTAAAGCCCTGGACAGATAGGCACGCTCCTTGCTTTCCCAAAGCTGACATCAGTGTGGGTGAGCGAAGGACAAGAAGTGAGCAAGAGGATTGAAGGAAATTCCAAGTTCAGGCAGGCAATAGAAACCAAAGGGAACAATGTGATGGAGATGGAGACTTGGGCTGAACATCTCATTTAAGACATTGGAGGTTAAAGAAACGTTACTTTAAGAAGAATATATGGAGGTGCAGTGGCTCATGGCTATAATCCCAGCACTCTGGGAGGCGAAGTCGGTAGATTACCTGAGCTCACAGGCTGGAGACCAGCCCAAGCAAGAGTGAGACACTGTCTCTAAAAAATAGATAGCCGGGCGTTGTGGCAGGCACCTCCCAGCTACTTGGGAGGCTGAGACAAGAGAATTGCCTGAGCCCAAGAGTTTGAGGTTAGGGTGAGCTATGAAGCCATGGTACTCTAAAGAGAGACAAAATGAGACTTTGTCTCAATAAAAAAAAGAAAATTATATGGCGCTAAAGATTTAGCAGTTAATGAAGCAATCTACAAAAAATGTCAGAGGAAGGACTTCCTAAGAAGCAGCAGCACCTTGATAGCACCAAAAGAGGGATGTGTTTAATATGTTTTCAAATGAAAGACAACAGTGGCTGGATGGTAGAGTGTGAAAGAGAAACTAATAAAAGCACGTGTTGTGAGAAATGGCGCTAAAAACCCCATCATGCTGATATTTCTATTCCATGGCAAAGGCGTTGGTTTTATTTTAAGGTAATAATTTATTAAAAATGTTTTATCATGGACACGATGAATGCAATCTATATTTTTAATTGTTTAATTTTTATTTTTTAATTCAAAAATTTTTCATTATGAGTACCCAATACTTATATGTGTTTATAAGCTACATGTGATGTTTTCATGCAAGTATACAATGTGCAATGATCAAATCGAGGCAACTGAGGTATCCACCACCTCAAGAATTTATCATTTGTTTCCATTAGGAATATTAAAATTCCACTTTTAGAGTTCTAGTAACATACACTTTAATGTAGTGTCAAGTATAGTCCCTTAATTGTGCTATCAAATATAGTTCATTCTAACTATAACCATCCCCACTTTGTCCAGTGGTTATATTTTTAAAGAATAGTATCTTTGCTTAATGCAGAAAGTATTTGGGAAGTATAATGCAGAGACATTAGGAGGTCATTGTGCTTGCTCCAGTGAGAGATAAGAATCACTTGGACTAATGAGTAGCAGAACATATAGAGAAATGTGGAATGTTGTTATGCTGTAGATATAGCTTTGGCCGGATTTGATTGTGAAGTGCATGGAAAGAAGAGGGGGAATGGAGGATTTTAACAGCTGCTAATTTTACTTTAACAACAAATGGATAGTATCAAGTGTTGAGAAATTAAAGATAGAGAGGCTTGGACAAGGGAAATCTGCCTACTTAGATTTATAGTATTTGAATGTTTGTCTTAATTCATCAGACGGCAATAACAAAATACCTTAGGCTGGGTAATTTATAAACAACAGAAATGATTTTTCTTATAGTTCTGGAGGCTGAGCAATCCAAGATTAAGGCACCATTAGTTTTGGTGTATGGTGAAGGCCTATTCCACATATCTAGAACCTTGTGGCTATATCCTCACATGACAGAACACAGCTTCTTTAACCACTTTTCTAAGAGCACTAGTCCTATCTAGGAAAGTAGCAGCCTTGTGATTTAATCACATCTTAAAAGCTCCATCTCTTAAAATCTCAACAATGGAGATTAGGTTTCAAAGTGAATTTTGGAGGAATGTGAACATTCAGACCATAGCAATATTCAAACCTAGAATTCACAGGTGAAGTGATAGTTGGAGACATAAATGTAGGATTCATACATAATACAGATTAATATTTAGGATGAATGTTCTAAAAAGACTGTGTAGATTAAGAAGAGAAACAAATCCAGGACAGAATTTTAGAATATTGTCACATTTAGAGGTTGGAGAAAGAGGATGAGACCCACTAAACAAGGCAGAGAAAGTTTGACCAGGGAGGAGAAATATGACATGAGACGGGAATGTCACAGAAACCAACAGAAGGTAACATTTTACTAAAGAAAGAGTCAGTTACATTAAGCATTGCTGAGTAGTCTACTGAGGTGAAGTTAGTAAAATGACCATTTGATTTGGCAACATGAAATTAAGGGAACAAGAAAAATGCAAGAAAAATGATTTGATCAAAAATCTCTTTAAAGAAAGGAGAATAGATAATGGGGGTGGAGGAAAAGGAGGTAGGAAACATAGGGGAGTCTTTTTTTTTAATTAGAAATATCTTAATATTATTAATTTATCCCATAATCACGACCTGGACAATAGAACCTTTAACATTGTGTATACAATGGAAGTTATACTACAAAATTTATTATTGATTGTGTAGACTGTAAACTACTTCATAAGTATACACTTTAAATATTTATGGAATGATTAATTAATTAACTCTATAGGTAGATGAAAGCATTGTACTATTTGATCTGTCCTACACTAAAGTATTTTTCTTTTTATCACAAGTAGAGTTTAGGTCTCAAAGATTATATTGTAAAACATGCATAAAATTCCATTAAATATAACTTCTTAATGTTAGAATTTAATTCCATGGTTGTAAGAACATGGAAATGTATTTAAAAGACTTACAATGATACACAATTTATAGAGTTAAGTTAAATATGCAAGTTGATATATTATAGCTAAATTTACACAGTAAGCTTGTAATATTGCCTGGATCATCGATTCCCTTAATAGTGATTAGGCCTTAACATATATCATGGTACTAAAGAATATGAAATGCACTAGCTAGAAATTTAGTTTTAAAATGTAAGAAAAAATGGAACTTCAACTTTAGTTTATATTATAAAAAAAAAAAAATTTAAAGGGTTAACTGATATTTATAACTTCAAAATATGAATTTGGAGAGGTCTGTTTTCTGTATGATCTGAATTAATCCTTTTAATATTCAGGTTTTAAAGTAATCAGAATTATAGTACTGACCATTATTGCATTAATGGTCACAGCTAAAGAACTGAATGTAGCCTTTTTATACTGCAGAAGACTGAATTTGCTGCATGATTACAGCTGTTTTCAAACCAAATATTTCACTTCAACTTTCTGAGTTTAAAAGATTCTTTTTTACTCCTTTTTTTTATTAAATCAATGCTATCATGGGGCACCCTACACTGGTTTTATAGACCATTTGACACATTTTCATCACATTGGTTAACATAACCTTCCTGGCATTTTCTTAGTTATTGTGTTAACACATTGACATTCTACATTTACTAAGTTTCACATATACCCTTGTAAGATGCACTGCAAGCGTAATCCCACCAATAACCCTCCCTCCGCCCACCTCTCCTCTCCCTACCCTCCCTTTCCCTCTTCCCCCTATTCTTAGGTTGTAACTGGGTTATAGCTTTCATGTGAAAGCCAGAAAATAGTTTCATAGTAGGGCTGAGTATATTGGATACTTTTTCTTCCATTCTTGAGATACTTTACTAAGAAGAATATGTTCCAGTACAGCCGTTTTCTGATTTGAGAGATGGAAAGGGTTCTAATAGGCAGAGTGAGGTATTTATCAAAATCATGTCAAAATGCATTAAATGAAAAACTGGATGTGGATACAGTGCATTTTAAATACTGTAACTCCTTTGTTCATAGATCATTTCATACCAAATTTTTGGTGCATTTTAAATATTGTAACTCCTATGTTCATAGATCACTTCATACCTTCTCATACCAATTTTTTTACTTAAACCAAATCAACCACATGAATTACTTTAGTTAATCCAGTCACTCTTGAAACTTAACATTTATGTACTACATGGCACCAAGAATCACAGAGTAACACATCTTAAATTTAACAACTATCTGTAGTGTTTATCTCACCTTGGAGTTCAATGAAGTGGTTGCACTATTTAACAAAGTTTCTCTGTCACTGAGTTCCACAGGTCGAGACATGTCATTCAAGATTTCAATACCCTTTTCCAAGGCCTTCTGGAATGACTCGGAAATGATGGTAGGATGAATCCCTGTCATTTGTGAAAGTCTAGTTATTTAATTATAATCAATAAACTACATGTTTGACATAACTTAAAACTTCTCTACTCATTAAAACATCAAAGTAGTCACAAATTTATGCCTCAGTTTTAAAGATAGTGTCTTAAATAACCTTAATTCCTAATTCTGGCTAATGATTTACTACCATTTAAAACAGATCAAGCTATGTAGTGGCTCATACCTATAATCTTAGAGCTTAGAGAAGCTAAGGCAAGTGAACTGCTTGAGCTGAGAGTTTGAGAACAGCCTGAGCAAGAGCAAGACCCCCATCTCTACTATAAATAGGAAAAACAAACAAAAAAACTAGCTGGGCATTGTGGTGGGTGCCTGTAGTCCCAGCTTCTTGGGAGGCTGAGGCAAAAAGAAAACTTGAGCCTAAGAGTCTGAGGTTGCTGTGAGCTATGATGCCAGAGCACTCTACCCAGAGCAACAGAGTGATACTGTCTCAAAAAAATTAAAAAACACATCAGTTATATATTCATGTGATGCTGAAGATTGAAACCAAATTTCATTCTCTTCAAAATATCACAAATCTACACAATCAAATTGTAGATTTTGGAGAATCACTAGTACAATTAAACACTATTTACCAAAGCAAGAACACCGATTTCTCTATGGGATAGAGACTCGCACAGAGTTTAAGATTAGTGTTACCACCACCATTCATTTTTGAACAGTAAATTCTACTGAATTCCACTCAAAAAGAAACCTGGCAGGGCGATGCCTACGGCTCAAAGGGGTAGGGTGCTGGTCCTATATGCTGGAGGTGGCGGGTTCAAAACTACAAAAAAAAAAAAAAAAGAAAAGAAAAAGAAAGAAACCTGGCAAAAATCAGAAGCAAAGGGAAAGTATTTTTCTGAATTTACAGCATAAGCATAGCAAAGTCTAAAAATTCTGGAGTGATGATTAAGTTTTCCAAATTAAATCTTAAATCCCATTTTACTTAAGAATAATTTGGTTTTCCTAACTTTTTAAAAAGCTTCTGTCTTTAGTCAGCAATAAAGCATGTTCTACCTACCTTTCTGAAGAAGCTTTGTACAAGAATCTAGGAGCGAGCCAGCAATGATGACTACTGATGTAGTGCCATCCCCTGCCTCTATATCTTGAGCCTTGGACAGCTCCACCAGCTAAGTAAACAACCAAACATGCCAAGTTCAATGAGAAACGCGAAAATCCAATAATACCTAATTTAAATTATCACATCAGTACCACAAACACAGAATGTGAAGAGTCAATATAATGCTTGACTTCTGATTTGTCATCTACCTTAGATTTCATTTAAAAACAAAGATGATACAGCTGTAGTATAAACTCTTTTTGTTAACTTTCTGGGTTGTAAATACTCTCCTCAAGCTACTCAAAAGTTCCTGTCAGAAAGGAAAAATGTTTCAGAGTTGAAAGCTATGAATGGGACATTCCGATAAAACTGGAGTTAACAGTTTAGGGTCTTTGGCCAAGTTTGAGCTGACCTCATGTGAGCATAATCTGATTCACTTAAGAAACCACCTTTACATAATTCTAAGGGACTTTGTTAATACATAAAAATTTCCTTCTAATTCCTCTGTTTTTGCTAATATGATGATATAACACAAGAATCATCATCTTAATCCTCATGTGAACTGGTAATTATTTTTTAACAAATTTCAGGATGAATTTTACACACAAAAATATTTTGTTTGCTTCCATTTAATACCTGTTAAAGTAATTGCCTACACTAAAAAAGTACCATTTATGTTTTTAGCTCCTACTTCCCAACTATATGGCACACTTCTGTGGACAAGTACAATGTTTTATTATCACCCAGTACCAAAGGACACACTGCTAGGCACACAATGTATCCTAAAAATATGCCTATTTAGCATAAAGAGAAAAAAAATCACCACGCTTAAATGGTATATGATCGAATAAACAAATTTAACCACTTACCAAATATCAAACAATACACTTAAAAACTCACCTAAACTTGTACTTACCATTCTGGCTGCTGGATGCAATACCTGCATTTGTTTCAGAATGGTGGCCCCATCATTTGTGATAGTCACATCACCTTTCCCATCTTGAATCTAGAAAATATTTTAATTATATTTCAATGTGACACCCTAATACAGTTGAGTTCTACTAAATTTTAATACTTCATCATAAAGAAATTAATTTGTTTACTTAGTACATAATTTTAAATTCTCTTCCATCATTAGTAAAGTAACTTAACTATGCAATAACAACCCAACTTCACACACACACAAACAGGCTTTATTCTAGTGTATTTTAATAGTGAAGGAATTTATACATCAAAAAAAGAAAGAAAATGGCTCGGTGCCCATAATACAGTGTTTACTGTACCGGTCAGATGCACCGAGACTGGAGGGTTCAAACCCAGCCCAGGCCAGCTAAGCAACAATGACAACTACAATAAAAAAAAATAACAGGGCAATGTGGTGGGTGCCTGTAGTCCCAGCTACTTGGGAGGCTGAGGCAAGTGAATCACTTGAGCCCAAGAGTTTAAGGTTGCTGTGAGCTGTGATGCCACCGCACCTTACCGAGGGCCTCATAGTGAGACTCTGTCTCAAAAAAAAAAAAAAAAAAAAAAAAGGCGGTGCCTGTGGCTCAAAGGAATAGGGCACGGGCCCCATATACCAGAAGTGGTGGGTTCAAACCCAGCCCTGGCCAAAAACTGCCCCCCCCAAAAAAGGGGGGGGGGGCGGCGCCTGTGCCTCAAGGAGTATGGCACCAACCCCATATACCAGGAGGTGGCGAGTTCAAACCCGGCCTTGGCCCAAAAACTGTAAAAAAATAAATTTGCAAAGAATCTTGCAGACTAACAGAAAGTAATAAATCAGTTTAAGAATTAGACCTAGCACAGTGGGTCAGGCCTATAATCCCAGCACCATGGGAGGACAAGGAGGGAGGCTCCCTTGAGCTCAGGAATTCAAGACCAGCCTGAATGAGAATGAGATTCCATCTCTACTAGAAATAGAAAAATTAG
>CAUYPK010056483.1:0-31510 GCA_963574355.1 Loris lydekkerianus | reverse complement strand
TCCAACTTCCACAGTCGCAAAAGGATTAAAAATGTCCACTGGACTCTCGAAAGGTTTATCAATATTCTCAATTAATTTGAATGGTTTAAATTGTCCTCTAAAGAGGCACAGGTTGGCTGACTGGATACAAAAACTCAAGCCAGATATCTGCTGCATCCAAGAATTGCATCTTCCATTAAAAGACAAATATAGACTCAAGGTGAAGGGATGATCATCTATATTCCAGGCAAATGGAAAGCAGAAAAAAGCAGGCGTTGCAATCCTGTTCTCAGACGCAATAGGCTTTAAATCAACCAAAATAATTAAGGATAAGGATGGACACTTCATATTTGCTAAAGGTAATACTCAATATGAGGTGATCTCAATTATTAATATTTATGCACCCAACCACAACGCACCTCAGTTTATAAAATATGAGTCTTGGGTCCATAAGCTGTATATGTTATCTGTCTATTTATTTTACTTGGTTGTATCTATTTTCATATTTCTCATACATACATGTGAAGAGTAAATAAATTTAACCAGTTTGTCAAAATTTTAGTACCTTCACTTCTCCTCAAATGAGAATTGATAATGTGGTAGTACCATAGCCAGCCAGAACAATTCCTCCAACTAAATCACTTGTGATCTGCCACGCTAAAGTCATGAAACTCTACTTGAGATGTCTCATGAAACTGGAGAAGCTGAGAACCATAATGAAGCTAATCTTTGGGGGGAATTAGCTCAGCATTATTGGAGATGTGATTTAACATTTTAAACTATCTAGCATAGACTACATGTTGGTGGTGTCTGTTCTAGTAGATAATATTGTTCTTAATTTTAGCAGACACTCGGGGATTTAAATAACTTCCCCAAGTTTACAAATCTCGTGAATAGTACATGGTTTGAATTCCTTGCCTGATTCTAATGTGTGAAACGCTTAGTATAGTACCATGTACATGGTTTGAACCCTTATATGCCTGATTCCAAATTACTTTCAAGGCTATATATAGTCCATCTATACTACTATACTGAGCAGTTCACACTTGATTCTAGTAATTTACAGTATTTGTAAGTACCAGCATTGAAACCACTTTACCTAAGCCCAAGTTCCTTGCTCATTATTGGGTCTCCTAAGGATTTGAATGAAAAATGTTAACTCTGTTCATTTTATTTCTATTGTGTATTCAGAATGGAAAGGACATTGTACTTTGAGCATCTTTCTAAATACCCTTTGTGTTTGCTGATAAAAAGAGACATGCAGAAATATTAAGCTAGATGCAAATTTAGATTGAGAGGGAATTATTAGACTTGAATACTTAAAATAAGAAAATATTGTTTTGAGAGAAAAAAGGACATTTCATTCCACTAAAAGTGAAAACAGCTTACTTTAATCATGAAAAATATAATGCTTCTTCATAATGTTTTTAAAATCTTAAAATTAAAAGGCAAGTTGATGCTATTGACATATTTTGCTCTGAAATAATACACTGGCATTGTATTTTGTATGTGTATCTAGAATGAGTAAAGTATATAGGGAAAATGGTAATTGTTTATTTTAAGGATATTTACATATTTTTCACATTGGTTAGTACCTTAAGAATTCATCTTTTGTAAAATAAGTTGTGTTAAAAGTTGCACATTTTTTCTTTTTTCTCCTTCCTTTTACTTTTAAATTATTGTTAATATATTACACAATCTTTACTGAATTTTCTTCTTTTTTCTCCCTTACTTTACAGTGATCCAAGAAAAAAAAAAAAAAAGATGTAGAAACAAATTGAAAGGAAAAATTATAGTATAAATGTTTCTTACATTATAAATCATTCTCTAGTATAGTTTTTTGTTTTCTTTGTTTGTTGTTTGATATAGGGTCTCACTCTTTGTCCAGGCTAAAGTATAGTAGTGTCATCATAGTTCACTGCAACCTCAAACTCCTGGACTTACGTGATCCTCCTGCTTCAGCCTCCCAAACAGCTGAAACTACAGATACCTGCCACAATACACAGCTAATTTGGTTTTTGTTTTTCTTTTTAGTAACAAGTTATGTTACTTGCTATTTGGTTATGTTGCTCAGGCTGGTCTTCAACTCCTGGCTTCAAGCCATCTTCTTGCCTTAGGCTCCCAAAGTACTAGGATTTATAGACATGAGCCACCACCCACAGTAGAATCTTTTAATTTGTTTTCTAATTTTCTCCCTTTTCGAATGAAGAAGCATTTCCCCCCACATTTGATACTGCTTTATAATAGTGGTTCTCCACTCTCTTTCTGAAGGTTATAATGTCTTTGATGTCATTGCCTCTCAGTGGGGTGAGGTTGGGGTTGTCGTTAGAGGATTATAGAGAGGAATCTTCTGTCACCCATCTTTACTACTTTACTGTTTTCATAGTACTTTGATTTGTAGTCACATTTGATCTTCCTAAGGAACTGGGAGGTAGAAGTTTTAATCTTTATTTTGTAGTTAAGAAAACTGAGATAATATCATAGATAATTGTCAGAAGCCATTATCCCATAAGTAGTATGGTTAAGATTTGAATCAGCTCTTTCTATAGGCTGGCTACTTTTAACTATACCTTATTTGCTAGAGGTCAGATTGGCTGATAATATAAGAACTCATCATCTATTTTGCAGTCCTGTAGTACTACTTTGGAAAAATAATGTTCCCTTTTGAATTTTTTTGAGATCTCATTAAAAATTAGACAGAATTGTAATTTCTAAAGCTCTGGTTTTGATTTTTTTGAAAATTACTTTTAATATATAATCCTTGTATGAGAGCTATACAGTATCTCTGTGAACTTTAGAGGAAGGGCTGCATCAGGACATCTACACACTGCTGTTCAGTAGAGCGGTGGTATTGTGCTGAGAAGATGCATCTTAGTCAAAATAAATGTTACCTGTTAAGAAACCTAAGTGGCTGCCTGTCATGTTAACAGGACATAGGTTTGGAAAGATATAATATCTGTTTTATCAAAACATGTTTTTAAATGAAAAAACCCAAATATGTGGGTTACTCTATAGCTGCTTTCATACATCTTTACCATCCCCAAACACTTGAGACCAACAGAATTTAACATTTTGGTTCAGTGGAGTTGTTTTCTCCCCATTTTTATTATGAAAAGTTTAAAACTTAAAGATTAGAGAAAATAACATAATGAACACCTATTACTAATCAATTTTATGTGGCTATTCTTCTTAATTTAATGAAAGGTCTACTTATTGCAAATGACCAGAGTTGTACTGAGAATTCGAAACCATTGAATTGAGAAAATTGTGCCACAGAAATCTAAGTTCTATATTTGTTTTATAATTTTCTGTGAGGTATCCTGTCTTGAATTTGACTGCTTTCTTTTGTGCAGTTGTGATCAATAATAAAGTAGGAAATTCCTCCATTATCAGTGGCATGTTTGATTCTCTCTTCAGCAAATGGGTACTATGATTTTGCTGAGTGAGAAGAATGATTTTAGTAGCTTTATTAGTAAAATATAATTCTCTGCTTTTTTTGTTTAAGTTCTCATTTCTTACAATTAATTATGGAATTTGTAGTGAAAAGGGGTTGAGGGAGAGAGATGGAGGGAATGGATTTTTTTGTTTGTTTTTGCTATAAAGGATGCTGCACTGAGGATACACATCTATTAAATTTGTTATTTTGTAATGATTTTTTTTTTAAGTCTGAAGAGCTAAAATATATGATAATTCTACCTTTAAGAGAGAGATTATAATTTGGTGTGTCATAATGCTTTGCGTAAGCTGAGATTCCTAGAATAGAAATAAAGAGTTTGGATTCTGTTAACAGTTTTTTGATATGCTTGATATTTAGTTTGTAGAAAGCTCTTTGAAGAAGGTTGGGCTTGAATAGAAGCTAATAATAGAACTTTTGTTGAATATAAAAAGAAAACGCATTTTGTTCCCTTGCACACAAAACAATGGCTTTCCTGTTGAACTTAGTGTCTGCTGCTTTGAAGAATATATTACAATTTTTAAATAATGACAAAGAATAGTATAACATATTTTATGTATCTGGTTTATAGGTGTGGTTTTAAAATTTACAGTGTGCTTTGAGTTTTCAAAAGATTTGTAAACTTGGGTTCATGGAACTATATAGAACAAAGATACTAAAAATCAGAACAGTTTTTAAGTTGGCTAATAATATCTTTAACCTTTCAGCTTTTGTTTTTTCATGATGGTTATTTCACTCTCACATTTCATGGTGGTTATTTCTTATTCTTGAATAGATTCATAGCACAAAACCACCAGACTTTTACCTAAACCTAGTTGCTCTTTGTTCTCTGATTTGTTCAACATCGGAAACTCATGCATTTGACTGATGTAGCTAGCTTGCCTACTTCACAGGTTGTAATTAACTATTTAACTACTAATCATTATAAGACAAATGAGGGAAATTGGTGCACCTTTCTACCCCACCCCGCAAAATGTTTAATCATGTAGGAGTTACTTACGTTAGAATCAAGTATTTGCAGGGTGGAGGTGGTGATTAGGAATCTGAAATTTCTAATTATCTGTTACCTGTGCAGGTAGAAAAGAAAGCAGAAGACAACTTCTGTAGGTTTCATACCTTATTTGAACAGACTTTACAGGAAGGATTTAGGGCTGATTTTAGTTCTGCAGTGAAACCTGCTTTTCCACTTACATTCCCAAGTTATGTCTTGAAAGAACATTTGTGTCAGGACAAAGCTGTCTTATCCATGAGCAGTTTTTGATACTTAAAAATTGGGGGGATTTTATAAAATTTTGCAGTGGGAGCACAATGTTCCATTTTCAAACATCATGTGTAATTGCCTCAATAGTGTGTAGGTCCTGTTGTGCTGCAGGGAGCATTTAGCCTTTCTCCTGGGATTGACCCTACTTTTAGTGCTTAGAGAAGAACTTTATCTTATAGGTCTAATTTTTGTCTAATGGCAACCTTTTTTTAATGAAATGACTTGTATATGCAGTTATTTTTCTTTGTAAGCTGAAAATGAGTGCTATATTTAACTGGAAAGTAGATCAGAAAATTGAATTGTGAAACATTCTATAATATAATTTTGAAACAGTAGTCTTTAAATTACACACACACACATAATGCTTTGGTGGACTTTTTATTAGGCTGATTTGTTTAATAGACAGTTATCAAGAGGGATTCTTCCTTGATTCTTTTAGTTTTAACTGCTTTAAACTCTTCTTTTAGGTTCAAAGTACCGAGGGAGAAGCTCCTCATGTTCCAGCCACGTACCAGTTAGGTCTTACCAAGTCAAAAAGAGGTAAGTATAACAATATCCACTAATTCCCAAGCACACTTACAAAGTGTTATGAGTTGATTTGGAAAGGGCCTTTACGTATCTGTATTTGCAGCACCTGTAACTATAAAAAGACTAAGAACACAGGTAGATATGCTTCATTATCGTTTGGTTGTAGAATTTTTTGTATGTTCTTGAAGAATTTTGTGCTCATAAACTAATGATTTAGCTTATTCTGTAATGACCTTATTGTACAACTTTGTGTGCTCTCTATATTTTTAACTTCTGCATAGGATTATATAGGAAGTGGGGCTACCTTTTACATTGTTGTGATTGAAACATATACCTATATTGTCCATTTTTGGGCATTTATTATTTAAATATAACTCGTAGGCTTTTTATACAAATATGCCTCTAGCAAAAAAACACCAATTTTTCAGCAATAGGTAAACCTAGTTAAATTAAATTCAAACTGTGGATCAAAGGTGAGTGCTGTAGATAACATTCCTCTCTTGAATTATTAATTATTGACCAAAGAACCTTTAAATCCATTCTTGCACTTTTAACTTGCAATAAGAAAGAAAAAGTCAGATCCTCAAATTTGCAAAGCTTTTGAGATAGACAAAAGGAGAGAGGAAGAAGTTAAAATGACCACTGAAGGTAGGACTGTTTATTTTGAAAACTTGACACACGCTGAACGATTTTGTTTGTTTTTTTTTAAACACAGATTCACATGTATGTTCCTAAAATAGGGAATTACATGTTTGTTCTCTGAAATTACTTCTTAAGAATTTCCATATAATTTTTCTTTCATTGTAATATGGATTAAGAAACAAGAGCTCCACTATCACTAGGTCACTGTAATTCTGCCTATGCACAGACAAGCTTTCCTATTTAATTTTCTTCCCCTTGTAAGTTCATAAATGTAAGTGTTTCTGACCTGAGTTCGGGGTCATCAAGGAGTCCTTGCTTTAGATGAGAAGACAAGGGATACATTGGATAAAGCAGCTTGCTATGTGTCAAAAGGAGATTAAAAAAGAGTAAAATTACTTGTAAGATATTTCATGAACTGTTTTATCACTTGGAAAGGTAGCCAACAAATTTTGATAACGAGCTACGTAAATATCTTAGGTTGCTCCTAACTGCAGAGTTAGAATCATGAGTAATATAGTTACTTCAGAAGTTTAGTAAATATGTATATGGTACTTTTGTAGTAGGACTTTTGATGAAAGTTGCCTAATCTCAAATCCAGTCTAATATTTACATAGTGGAGCCCAGAGAGGTTTAGGGGACTCAGTCTGTTTTACCTGCTAACCTTTGATAGATTTGTCAAAAGAAGTCCAACATTTTTTCTTATTATAGAAAACATACAATATATTTTTTAGTAGAGTATATAGAGTTCTTTTTTTTATTTGTTGGAGAAATAAAATTTCCATATTTTTTTCTAACTTTAATGTTTCCCCTACCTTCCTAGTTTTTAGTTAGAAATCATTTCTATTATAATCATTTCTAAATATAATCATTTTTATTTCCACTCTTTTCTATTAAGAACTGTGTTTTTCTGAAAACAGAAATATAATTTATAAAATAGTTTCATCTACATTCTACTTAGTTCTAGAGGTAGCCATGTGAGATACAAGCATTTTTCCATTTTGCAGAGGAGAGAAGCTACTGCTTATGATGATGAAACCCAGCAGGAACATGAACTCAGGCCTCCTCGTTCTTTCCTTTGCCCAACACCTATTCTGAAACCTCAGCAGTCTAAATACGACCTAACCTGTGTAAACCCAGACAGGGCTCAACGACTGTGAGATGAACTCAGCAGACTACTCGGTTGCAGATACAACAGATCTTAGCAGAGAACCCAAGTCAGAGCTGCTCCCTCTGGTTGCCCTGGGCTTTCAGACAACTGCCCTTTGTCCAACTAGATAGGTGATTTTGCTTATAAATCTTCTACGTGAGTGCTTACTTTTATTGTTGGGGCTTTAAGGAAGTAAGAAGTAGTAACCATTGATTCATTTAGCAAACCTTATTACCAGCTTATTTTAGCTTTTGGGATACAAACAAGACTACATAAAGTTGTTGCCTTCAGAAGGCTCACAACTTAGTTTTTTTAAAAAGGCATGCAAATACATAATTATAGTGATGAGTGCTATGCCTTAAGATATTAATTTCAGTTAATATAATGCTAATTAGTACTGATGGTAATAGCTTATTGCAATTCAGTTCCACAATTTTTCCAGTTTACCTAGACTAATCAAGGATAGGGACTAAATCCTTAACGTTTGGTTATGTAGTTTTTTAAGTATTAAAACAATATTATAGAATTATTCTAAATTTTTAATGGTAAAAATTATTTTATTCCGTGGAAACTGAGTCTTCAGTGGAATATTTTTCAAAACCAGGTGAACTTTAACAGATTACGGATTTTATTGAATTATATTATCTGGTTCTTTATATGGTTCAAATCTGTAATGAAATGGTTCTGGTAAATATTTTATTTAGCATGTTGCTTTTGAACTTCTGGATAATTTTTTCTGTCTGATGATGTGTTGCCCTTGATAAATGTGATAACTGTGAAGTCTCTCCCAAAGTAGTAGTTGTCTTATGTATGGAATGTGGTCCTGCTTGCTGTGCTTAGCTGTCCTATTTCCTTAAGTAAAACATTTTTTGAGATTATGCTAACCAGGAATTGAATTTTGAGGCAGAAAAATAAACAGAAGGGTTTTATAAAATTAATATTATCAGTGTACTAGTTGCACCTGTTTGATGGAGTTTCACGTAATTGTTATGAAAGAATTATTTCATAACTTACAAATATTTATCATTTGAAACATGAAACAGCAGAGACATTTAAATATCCTTGTATTTCAAATTATTCAATTTATTGGCCTTAGTTATATTTTTATTTTCTAATTGGGAAGATGATAGAAATTTTTACACACTATGATATACTTCTAAACTTTTAATTTTGCCTCCCAAATATCTTTACCTAATGGAAATGGTTTACTTTGGGACTTCTGATTTTATTAGAGCCATATTTTATTTCAGCCAGCTGTCTGCCAAGGATAAGACATTAATTGAATTTTCCAAAATGGTTTTACTAAAGTTTAATTAACAATTGAATACTGAGAGTTTCTGATAGAAAATCTGATTTACTTTTGTTGAATTCGAGTGACCTCTTGTGCTTTGAAGCCACAATTTTGCATAAGGAATGCACAGTTTTCTAAGAAGGGATCTATGTTGTATATCTTAATATCTGTTGAGAATCATATGTCTGTGATGATATTGCTCTTAGTAGAGTCTTATTTAGTGGTTTTATATAACTGCATTTTTTTATTGATAGATCATCTATTACGTACTGCAAGTCAGCATTCTGATAGCAGTGGTTTTGCTGAAGATTCAGCAGATTGCCTATCCCTTAATCATCTTCAGGTAAAATTTTCTATTGTAATGTCACTATGAATTAACTTTTTATTTTAAGGTGATTTTTCAGTAACTATATATTTTAAGATTGAATCTGTATAATCTTAAATTTTCACATGACAGTAAGAATAAAACTCCTTTTAGAATATAGATGTCATCTAAGCATTTGACTACAAATTTTAGGTTTCACTAATGCTTTTGTGACTATTAAAGAGAAACATCTCTTTTTTAATTTTTGGGCCACCAGTAAGCAGATTATTTTGATTATTAACATTTTTGGTTTGTTGTTTTTCTAATTTCTATTGTCATTTGTGTTTCAGTATTTTACAGTAATTGTTTTCCTTATTTAATAATTAAAATGGGCAAGGATCTATATAACTTGCTGAATATTGTACTGACTTTTATACTAAAGTGTGTTAGATTACTTAAAAAGCTTGTAGTCTATAGGTGGAGTACACAGAATGTACACAGAAAGTGTTTAAAACACCTGTAAACAAATTTTAAAGAAAATAGGGATGAGAAAAATTCTACCCCAAATGCATTTAAAGGGTAAACAGACCAGAGACACATCTAAAGAGGCTCAGAAGGAATAATCTAGTGGACAGGAAATTGGGAGATGGAGAAGAGACCTTGAGAAGGGCTGTGGCTGTGGAGAGAGATGGGCTGGCGGCTTCTGGGAGAGTCCTGATGGGGTCAGTGATGAAAAGTTGTGATTGGAGAGTGAAGTGATGGTGAGGAGAACGTGAGGACATTGCCTGTACATCACACAAGGGTGGGGCCTTAGGGCGATAAGCTTTTTTGTCTTCCTCATGTGGGAATGACTTAGGGAAGCTGTTCAGCTAAGAACGGAAACGATATGAGAAAAAGAGTTTGATCTACAAAAATCTGGGATGAAACGGGGGGAATAGCTTGGTCCTGGAGAGGATGTGATTGGAGGGATGAGCTATGACAAAGGCACATAATTTCCTTTCAGAGTGGAGGGAAGGAGGGAATGGTGGGGACAGATACAGGGAAGTTTACAGGTGTTGGGGGAGAATATTAAGAAATTCTTGTCTATTTATTTTCTGGGTTTTTTTTTTTTTTTTTTTTCTTTGAGACAGAGTCTCACTGTGTCACCCTCAGTAGAGTGCTGTGGCATCATAGCTCACAGCAACCTCAAACTTTTAGGCTTAAGCGATTCTCTTGCCTCAGCCTCCCAAATAGCTGGAACTACAGGCGCCTGCCACAACACCCCACTATTTTTTGGTTGTAGATGTCATTGTTGTTTGACAGGCCTCGGCTGGGTTCTAACCCGCCAGCTCTGATATATGTGGCTGGTGCCCTAGCTGCTGAGCTACAGGTGCCAAGCCTATTTTTTTTTTTTTTTTTTTTTTTTTTTTGAGACAGAGTATCACTTTGTCACCCTTGTTAGAGTGCTGTACCATCATAGCTCATAGCTTGAGCTCTTGGGCTTAAGCGATTCTCTTGCCTCAGCCTCCCAAGGAGCTGGGACTATAAGCACTTGTCACAATGCCTGGTTATTTTTTAGAGATGGAGTCTTGCTTTTACTCAAGCTGGTCTTGAAACTGTGAGCTCACAGCAATCCACCCGCCTCGGCCTCCCATGTCTGTTTTCTTTATGAGTCAGTGTCATGTGTTAAAAGGAAAGAAGGAGGGTGTTGGAAAGAGAATGTAAGGAAAAGGGTGAAGATCTGAAATAATCTTTGTGAGAAAGTAAGAGGGAAGAGGATTGCATACCAGGAACAGTAAAAATAATTTTTGAGTGGAACTGGGGCCACAGCTGAGATGGGAAATGGTAAAAGTACAGAGGGATCAGATCAGTGGGGTTTTTTTAATGATGTTTTTTGTTTTCTTCCCCTCTCCACCTTCATAGGTTCACGAGTCCTTGCAAGCCATGGGGAGTAGTGCTGATAGCTGTGATAGTGAGACAACAGTCACGTCATTTGGTGAAGACCTTGTCACACCAACAGTACAAGACCAGCCCTATTTTAATGAATCAGAGGAGGAGTCTCTCATCCCCCTCCAGAAGGAAAGAGAGAAGGCAGAAACAGTTGCTGACAAAAGAAAGTCTGATAGCCAGGATTTCCCTCAGTGTGAGACCATTGAAAATACAGAAAATAAACAGTCCACCCATGGTACAGGAGATCACATTACTGAAATTACTCACATGAAAGAGGATTTGTCTCCAGCACAAACAGTAGAGCTACTGAGGGAAGCAAGTGCTGAAAGTGATGTGGATAAAAGCAGTGACTGTGAATTTACTCAATATACCACACATCATATTCTGAAATCTCTGGCTTCCATTGAAGCTAAATGTAGTGATAAGAGCTCTGAAAATGCAACGGGGCCTCACTCTTCTGTGGACATAGTTAATACAGCTTTGCAAAGAGCTCAAATGAAGGTTTGCAGTCTGTCTAATCAAAGAATAGGGCGTAGCCTGATAAAATCAAAAGATCTGTTAAAACATAGGTACTTACTTGCAAAAGCTGGATATCCTCTGAGAAGGTCTCAGTCTTTACCAACCACCTTACTGAGCCCAGTGAGGGTTGTGTCCTCTGTCAATGTTCGGTTGTCTCCGGGAAAAGAGACCAGATGCAGCCCACCTTCCTTCACCTATAAGTACACACCTGAGGAGGAGCAGGAATTAGAAAAGGGGGAGACGGAGCGTGATGGTCAGTCCTCAGTTAAATCCACCGTTTTCATCTCTCCACCATCTGTGAAGAAAGAAACAGCCTCCCAGAGTGAGGCGACCCGGTTGGAGGAATGCCATCGTAGGACTCCTGCCTGTTCACTGTTTGTCCCGGCACCCATATCTCAGTCCACCTGCTCCCTTCATTCTGTCCACTCGGAGTGGCAGGAAAGGCCCCTGTGTGAGCACACAAGGTCTCTGAGCACTCACAGTGTTCCCAACATCTCCGGGGCCACCTGCAGTGCCTTCGGGTCCCCTTTTGGGTGTCCTTACTCACACAGACATGCTGCCTACCCTTACCGAGGGTGCTCTGGGAATCCTCCTTCCACCATTGAAATGCAGCTGCGAAGGGTCTTGCACGATATTAGGAACTCCCTGCAGAATCTTTCACAGGTATGAGGAAAAGCATGTCTTTATTAAGTATGTCCTTTTTTCTTTTATTGCTCTGAGCACCCCTCAGTTCTCTAAGAAGCTGAGACTCAATCAGGTGTGAACCCCTGAGCTTATTTTCTTACATGTCTAAACTTAACCTATATCTGCCCTCCTTTTATACTCTTCCCTCCTGTTTCAAGGGAAAAGCTATAATTAGTCCTGAACAAAGTTAATTTCTCTCTTGGTAATCTCCCTCCCTTCCCAGGGGAGAGATTTTGCTCATAAGGTGCTCTCCTTTTTTTAACCAGTCCTCCATTGTCTTTGTCAAGGTGCGCTTCTTATTAAAAACCTTCCAAGTCCTTTGTCCCCTCACCTCTGCCACTGAATGCACATTGACTGCCTTTTCCTTCTCTAAGTTTCTCCCTGTGGGCTTCTGTGGCACCGTGTTCTCCTGGTTCTGCTCGTTCTCTCTCTGGCTAAGCCGTCCCCTTCACCTACTGACCCCTGATGCTGCTCTCCTGGCACAGGATTAGTCCACTTCACTGAGTTCAAATACTGGGACTACTCCAGATCAGGAAAAAAAACCCAGGTAAAGTGTGAATTTGATTCATAGTGCTAGGTGTGTCTCGTTGTTTATAAAGTTGTCACCCAGATTGGTTAGTAGACTAGAAATAATTTTCAGAAACAACCTTTGAAAAATAAGTAAGTTGTCTTCAGGTTTGCTTTTCACCTTTTCTTTCTGAATCTGTGTCTGAACTTACTTATATTTAGACACTTGAGGAATTGAAGAAAACATAAGTGTAGTGTCGACAGTGTTCAACGCAAAGCATGGAGGCCTAGAATGAATGTAATACATCTGTAATCATCATGAAATAGTAGGCAGAAAGCTGCTTTAAAAGTTAAAAGCAAAGTTGTAAGTTTTCAGTTACAGTAAGATATACCTTCTTTTAATATATGTAGGTTTTAGCCTCATGACAGTTCTCTCCTGATGGTTTTTAGTCTAACCAGAATGTGGGTGTTTCCATGGAATGTAGTTCTAGCGGTGACTGAGATATGTGCTTTTTCAGCTCTAATTATGGGAAGGTGAGGATTTCAGGGCCCTGTCCATCTGCACCCTCATGTTATACTTTTCTTTGTAAACCAGCTTGTTCTGCTCTGTGGTCTCTACTTTTGGGATATCCTGTCACTAACTCAGCTAATGAATCTCCCACCCCGCTACTCCCACATGAGTCGACATAAGGCCTCTGCCCTGTCTCTGTGGTCTCATTCCCTGGCAGGTGTGTGCTCCAGCCGTACTGGACTTGCGTATAGGTCTCTAAATAGCTGTGCGAAATTCTTAGGTATTTGCACATGCCTTTTTTTTTTTTTTTTTAACCTGGAAGGCCCTCCCATGCCTTTCTTTGAATAGCCAAGTCCTGTTTGCTATAAAGGTTCAGCTCACATGTCATCACTTTGGCAAAAGTTCACCTAATTTAAACTTGAATTTTTATTTGTTTCCACATAGTGCTTTCCGCTCCCTGTATTTTAATTTTTTAAAAAAAACTTCTCTTTTCTTCTTCCTTACACTGTGAGAACATCTTTTTATCCCACTGCCTAAAGTAGTGGCACATAGGAGAAGCTCAAATGCCGAGGAAAGGCTGGCGATTGGTACTCTATCCTGTCCAGTCAGCAATTACTGTAATCTCATGGTGACAGTTACAGCAACTTCTACATTTTTGTCTTTTGTTTCCCTGCTTTCTTAAGGCAAGAGGGTAGTCCTATAAGACATAGGTGTGAACTATTCACATTTCTTTATCTCTTCCTTCTGCTAAGTAAATTGACTGACGTCGGGAACAGGTAGCAGTTATAGTTATCATTGGGGAGTGGGTTTTTTTATTCCTGTTTATAATGAAAGGTTTTTGTTGTAGCTATTGCTTAGCCTCAAAGGGGAAAATACATAGGCCCAAAATTCTGCCTTTTTAATATATTGAATAATTTGGAAGGAGCCACTTTAACATTGACTTTTAATGCTAATTTTACTCTTTTGAAGTACCCTATGATGAGAGGACCGGATCTTGCTGCTGCTCCGTATAGTAATCAGAAATCATCTGTTCTACCTCTTTATGAAGTAAGTTCTTACTTCCGTCTTTGTGTTACAGAATAATCTGTATGATTTAGAAGAATAATTTTGGTATGTTGCCTTTTAGAATACTTTCCAGGAACTACAAGTCATGAGGCGGAGCCTGAACTTGTTTAGAACACAAATGATGGACTTAGAGTTGGCAATGCTGCGTCAGCAAACCATGGTTTATCATCACATGACGGAGGAGGAGAGGTAAAAGTTCATATTCATTCAACTTTACATATATATATATATATATATATATTTTTTTTTTTTTTTTTTTTTTTTTTTTTTTTTTTTTTGCTGGGGCTGGATTTGAACCCGCCATCTCCGGCATATGGGCCAGCACCCTACTCCGTTGAGCCACAGGTGCTGCCCTCAACTTACATATTTTTAAGCCAAGTTTCATTTCTACTGCCGGGTACCCTGTATCTGTTTTGTGAACTGGTTTAGATAATGTTAGGCACACGTAGTGTATTGCTCAGTGAACTTTCCTACCTTCAGCATATTAAGGAAGTTGGTGGTTGTAACCTGTTCTTCAGCATTTGGGATATTTGTGAGAAAGTACAGAGGAAAAAAGACTGATGTCCAACTGGATTCATCTGTTGTAGTTTATATTGCGCTAATTTATACAGCTTGGGATTTCAGTACCTTCTGTTAGTTTATAATTGCCAAAACCATTGTGAATAGGAACCAAACTGCATTTTTCAAGCTGCATGCCTGTTACCATACCCACAGGTTTGAAGTTGATCAGCTCCAGGCTTTGAGAAATTCAGTGCGGATGGAGCTTCAGGACCTGGAACTGCAGCTGGAGGAGCGCCTGCTGGGGCTGGAGGAGCAACTGCGTTCTGTGTGTGTGCCTGTGCCCTTCCGCTCCTCTGCACTCCTGGTACGCTGCCCTGAGCCCGCTCGGGAGTTTCCACATAAGTTAAGACATGTGCCTGCATTTGAAGTCAGCTATTTTAATGGTATTAAAAGCATGCAGACTGTTTAAGGAGCTTTCCCACAAATCAGTTGAATATGCAGTTGGGGTAATTGTCTTAAATATTTAGTATGTTTAGAAATACGTTGAAAAGTTTTACTGATGAATTTTCATACGAAAGAATAAGGGTCAATTCAAAAGTTTAGTTTTTTTAAAGGAAAAATGAGAGTGAGTTGTCATATGACTAATTTAAACTTTGATGACTGCATGTAACTGCAAAAACACAAATGTGTATTTTTTTCTGCTTTCTTGCCTTTACATAACTGGTTAAACTTTTCCTTTATTTTAGATTCTTTTCCATTCTTTATGATGTTTTAAGGAATCAAGTGAGATGTTTAGATAAGAAACATATACAACAAAGACAATAAAAGAAAACCCTGCCTTTATTTTGTACCTCTTTTCATACTTCTAATGTTTTCTTTTCCATTAAATTTGAATTTCAATGGTTGTATTCTGATTTTTGCCAGTGTTTTTGAAGTTGGAGAATATATTGTTTTAGAATGTTGAAGTAATGAATTTTTTCCTCCATTATTTTAGCAACACATTTGATTTTGTTAAAAATAAGTGAATGAATACACATACATGTGCATATATATAAGCACATATGAAGTAGAATAATCGTGTGTATACACACACGTATAACATAGACTGAGAATATCCTGTTATATCCTGTTAGTGAATGTAATTTTACATGTTTTTGATCTGTTATTCTGAGCAAGATGTGGGGGTGACAGCAGAGATCAGAACCTTGTATCAGTTTTCAGTTGGAATAACACATTTTATAGGATACATGACAGTTGAAGGTGACTTTGGTGACATAAAAGGATGCTTCATCCACTAATTAGCCAATTAATTTTATTATAAAACTCTTGCAATTTGAAAACAAATACATACATATATATGTGTATATATAAATATAACATACTGTTCTTAACATTTCAGGGCATGTGTGGCAGTAGCAGTGCTGATAACTTATCGTGCCCTTCTCCACTGAATGTGATGGAACCAGTAAGCCTCTCTCCTTTTAAATCACCAGCGAGGGGAATGATATATAGCATTTCATAAACACACAGTTTTCCTCGTGGAGATGAAATGTATATTTATTTGTTTTAAATTCAGAATTTGATAAGTTACAATTAAATTGATTGGGAGTGAGTTTGGCATCTCTGAAAGTCCATTGCCATCTAAATCACTAGAAAACCACCTTATTGCAATCATGATTTATCCTCTTTATGACCTAAAGGAAATAATGTACCTTTATGACCTAAAGAAATAAACGTATTTAGCTTACACTCAGGAGAAATTCAGTGATTTCATAGCCTGATCCCAAATCCTTTAGGTAGTTCTGTAAGATGACTGGTTTTTGAACAACAATTCAATTTTTATGTATCTTTGATAAATTGGTTTATTTGGGAGCAAAAGCACTATGAGTTATTACTTTGTTTTCCATTAGACTCTTCCTTCCAAGTAATTTGGACACTAGTGTGGTAATAAGTAAAATTTCCTCCCACTGTGTATTCTAGTTACCAGTTGTATTGCTGGACGTCACTAGGAATTTAAACTTTACTTTGCTATTTCTGCAAATGAAATTGAGTAGTTACTAAATTAATAAAATATTAACTATACAAGTTATGCGATTTTGTCAATAATCACAATTGGATTTAAGCTTTCTTTTTAAATACCAATCTTAATTTAAGAGAGAAAAATAACAATTTTTCTGATTTCCAGGTCACTGAACTGATGCAGGAACAGTCATACCTGAAGTCTGAATTAGGCCTGGGCCTTGGAGAAATGGGCTTTGAGGTACCTCCTGGAGAAAGCTCAGAATCTGTTTTTTCCCAGGCAACATCAGAGTCATCTTCTGTATGTTCTGGTCCCTCTCACGCTCACAGAAGAACTGGAGTACCTTTTAGTGCCTCCGTGAGCAAACCCAGAACCCAGTCAGTGGCGAGTAAGAAAGTATTCCGAGCATCGGTGGCCCTCACGCCCACCGCCCCTTCTAGAACAGGCTCTGTGCAGACACCTCCAGATGTGGAAAGTTCTGAGGAAGGTGAAGCAGCTGAAGAAGCCCCAGAGGCTACAGGGCCTAAATCTGAAGTGGAAGAAGGGCTTGGAAAACTCCCGGGAACGGCAGCTGCTGAGCAAGTGCACAAAAACGTGGAGCAAGATGAGTTGCAGCAGGTCATACGGGAGGTGGGTGCAGTCTCGGAGATGTGTGTCAGAGGAAATTTTTTATTGTAATTATTATGGGTATGTAATAGTTGTATATCTTTATGGGGTACCTGTGATGTTTGATACAGGCATACAATGGAATTAATCAAGTTGGGGTAATTGGGGTACCCATCACCTCAGACGTTTAACATTTCTTTGTGCTAGGAACATTCCAGTTCTACTCTTAGTTATTTTAAAGTATGCCCTACATAGTGCTGATTATAGTCACTTTGTTGTTCTATCACATATTTTCATTCTACCTAACTATATTTTTGTACCCATTAACCATCCAGCCCTTATCCCCTTCTCCCCACCACCCTTCCCAGCCTCTAGTAACTTTCATTCTGTAGAGGAAATTTTATTTGAATGTTTCCTGTTTATAAGATATTCTTTCGACTCACAGTATTTAGTAATTTTCATAGAGCTTTTAAATTCTTTCCCACCAATCTGTGTCCACTAAGGTATGTTTGTGATGGCATTTCTGCAGATTCCTTACTCCAGTGTGGAATAGTTGCAGTTTTCTATACACTGTGGTGAAAAAAGTACTTGTAAGGCTTGAAATACATAAACACGTAATAAATTCTTTGGATGTCTTGTTCCTAAGAGGTCTAGGATTAAAAACTGCATTTTATAATTTCAGTTGACATGAGAAAATGGTGTTGTGATTTTAATAAGTATAAATAATTTGATTTGTTTGGTTTGCTGAGTGCAGAAGTGTGGAAATTATATGAGTTGTTCAAAAGTTGAAATATAGTAAGAAAAGAAGGCTTTATGAGAACCTGAAGCATTACCATAGTTGTAGATTACTGGAAGAACTGCAAAACTTCAGGGAAGTTAGAAGTGAAAGGTCAAAGGGTGATAAAAATTACTGAAATTGGCCTTTTTAGCACTAAGATCAGGAAGTTAGAAGAACTGCAGTAGCACATCTGTTAAGTTGACCATGCAAGGGACTGTAACTAACTGGTCAACACTTGGAGGTGGTCAACGTAAGGAAGTCAGCCTACTGTACTGATAATATGCATGTCTGGTCTGTGAAGATTCAGTCAACTTGAGGTGGTCAATGTAGAGAAGTGGTCACCTATGGAGGTTCTACTATGATATATATCAGTTATAGCTCCATGATGGCAGCTTGGGAAATTCTCCTATAATAGGATACATGTGTTTCTGACCGTTTCTGTGCTGTACAGACTCATGCAATAAAAACCAGGGTTTGGGGGGGGAAATAGAAGTAACAGACATAACACAACTTTGTCAGTGACATATTAAAAAGACAAACAATAGAAACCTATTAAACACAGTATAATAGTGTACATTTGACTCTTGGTATTTGAGGGGGATGGGGTCCAGGACCCCTGCAGATATCACAGTTGCGGGATGCTCAGGTCCCTTGTATGAAATGGCATAGTACTTGCATGTAATCTGCACATCCTCCATATACTTTAAATCATCTCTAGATTACTTATGATACAATATAAATGCTATGTAAATTAGCTCTTATATTTTTAAAATTGTATAATTTTTTTTTTCAAATATTTTTGATCTGCTGCTGATTGAACCATAGATAGGGAATCTGAGGATACGGAGGGCTGATTGTACATGTTAAATGGTTAAGAAATACATAAATACTACAATAAATATGGTGCTTTACTGTTAAAAAAGCCTTCAGGTTTTTGGAGTTGGGCTTTGGAATTTGCAGCTTGTGAGTTACTGTGAAGAAGTGAAAGGAGAGTGAACTGAAAACGGACACAGTTTGAATGTTTCGCAAACTCTGTGCATCCGCTCTGTTCAGTCAGGTGTGCCTGGGATTAGTAATCCACTCCTGTTTATGTGTTTTATAGCAAAGATCAGTTTTTGAGTAAAATGTTCTTTTCCACGCTATGTTTGCTGATTGAGGAAATAGGTTTTAAGACAGCTTTTTTTTGTTGTTTGTTTTTAGAAATGTGATGTTTTTGTTCTCCTTAGCTTGCTTTGGTTTGAAAGTTTTGCTTGAAAACTTTGTTGCTTGTTTGGCACAAATTCTTACTTTAATGCACACTTTGAATCCTCATTTTTAAAGCTGTAATGGCCAGATACATGCCGGAAGTAACTTCCTGGGAATAAAGCATTTGTTTTAGGCCAGAATGTTGATTCTCGGCCATTAGGACATAGTACAGAAGAAATGTCAGTTGTTCTCATTTGGCTTCCTTGGCTTTAGAGAACTACTTAATCATTTAGAAGAACCTCCCATTAAATGTGGGAGATTCTATTATTTGCAGACATTTAAACTGACATGCAAGGCATATATTTGCAGAATTTTTCAGAATTTGTTAGTGAACCCATTAATTACTAGCTGTTTAGTTCAGAGTTGGGCCTAGTTTGGAGGAAGTTGGATTTAACATGTACTCTTTTACCGTCTACATAGATGGGCTTTCCAAGCAAATGTAGAGAGATCAGACAAGGCATAAAAGGAATATTGTTGTACTTCAGAAAACAAATTCTTCTGAAGTGCTTTAAAAGCACATATTAATAGATAAATTAGTTCAATGCCAGTTTTAATTTTAAAAAAATTGTGTTAATATCAGCTCAGTTGAAGTGGTTTTCTGTTAGTTTACAAAGTATTTAAAATTCAGGATAGTCTTTATGCCATTCATTTCAAATTGCTAATCTTTTTACTTAAATTATACACAGTGCTAAATTCTAGTCTCTTTTTAAAAGCTTAGTATGTCAGCTACCAAGAAAATCAAATTACATTCTTTTCTCCCAGTAAATTCTGAGCCATTAACTTCATTAACAAAGCCACTATTTAGGAAGGCAAGATTTAATCTTGGGTTGAACAGTTTTGCAGGTGAGGATTAAATATATGATTGCCCCGCGCTTTTAGGAAAGTTTTCTCATTTCACACCTGGGTGCATGAAAACATTACATCTGTCAGGACTTTGTTCTTCATTGCACCATGAGTGAGATTTTTAAAAAGAGTGTTTTCATCATTTACAATGTGTTAATATTATAGAAAGTCCTTCCAGTTAAACATTTAATATACTCATTCAGTAACTAAACTTTTTTTTTTTTTTCTTTTTTGCAGTTTTTGGCCAGAGCTGGGTTTGAACCCGCCACCTCTGGTTATATGGGGCCGGGCGCCCTACTCTTTTGAGCCATAGGCGCCACTCCAGTAACTAAACTTTTATCAGATTAAAAGTGGCACACCAATGGGGAGAGGCAGAGATGGTTGTTTCACTTGTTCGTGACCCACTACCTTTGGTGTTTTAAAGATACCCCTTTTTTGTGTACATTATGAAAATTGTGGTCAGAAAAAAATCACACCCTCTTAAAGGTTGCCCAGTCATCTGGGATGTATGTGATCAGTGGCCTGAAATTGTTTACAAGTAGTTTAAAAATGTATGTATGTATATAAATAAGAAATACTTAATAGGCTCAGCGCCTGTAGCTTAGCAGCTAGGGCGCCCTCCACACACACCTAAGCTGGCAGGTTTAAATCCAGCCCGGGCCTGCCAAACAACCATGACAGCTACAACCAAAAAATGACCGGGTGTTGTGGTGGATACCTGTAGTCCCAGCTACTTGGGAGGCTGAGGCAAGAGAATCGGTTGGGCCCAGGACTTTGAGGTTGCTGTGAGTTGTGACGCCAGGGTATTCTACCAAGGGTGACATAGTGAGACTCTGCCTCAAAAAATAAATAAATAAATAAATAAAAAATACTTAATAGAAGAAATATTTGCCCATGGAAGCAAATTCAACAGAATTAAATGTCAAAAAGTAAACATAGATTCGTTTGTGTTTATGGAGTTCCTTGTGTATTCATTTACCTAGACTTGGTTCTTACCTTTCAGAAACTTTAAATATATTTGACATGTCTTAAACATGTATTTTGGTAAAATACACAGCTTGCCTATGTGTGCTATTGCAACATTTTTTTAGTGATCCCTTGGTAACAGTGGTGGCCACACAGTCGGCTCTCAGTAGGTAGATTTTAAGTGGACCCACACTTCAGACTTGTAGGGAGTCTTTTTGTATTGTCAATAGCATTCCTTTCTTAATCTCACTCAGGCAGTGTTATTTTCAGCCTACATTGTTATTTGGAAATTCTGTTCATAAAAGTAATTTTACCAGCAATACCAGTAGAACTTTCTCATAATCCTTCCCCCTCTCTATAGCACGGGAGACTTCAGAGTTGATTCCTTTGATAAATTATTTAAAGGCTTCTTACTATTTTTAGTGCTAGTCTGTAGTTCTTTGTTCTTCTACTTTCTCTTCCTTTTTGTAGCTGGTATTGTCTCTCCTGATGCCTCACTCTCATTGATTCATCCATTCAGATATTTATTGAGTCACTCTCATTGATTCATCCATTCAGATATTTATTGAGTGCTTACTGTATGCAGTTTATCAAATTGGTAAATGTTACCTGAGCCCCTAGCTGAAGGTGCTCACAATATACCATCCCTCTGACCTCATCCCTCTTTTCCTAAATTCCTTCTGCTTCCCAGAAGGAACTGTTTGTCGATAAGCCTCCATTATACTTTCCCCTCTCATCTAACACTCTCACACTTTAAAGTTTTCTTTCTCCACTATCATCTGAGATAGTTCTAACTTTTTGTGACCTACTATGTAAAATTATAAGATGTTTGACCATAGAGATCCTTGTATGTTTTACTCTAGTCATGTCTGCACTCCAGAAAAAGACTGGCACACGGCACACATTTTTGGTTTGTAAAGAATAATTTTTGGCTAGTTTTGCATTTTTTGTTTGTTTTTTTTAAGGATGAAGAATGATGGCATGTAATAAAATTGCCATATTTCATTGGCAGCAGGACTGGAAAGACTATATTATTCATTGTCTCCTGAAATATAAATTTTCAGTGGTTTGGATTCATTCAGCATATTATATACTATGGATGAGAGAGTCTAGTTTCTAGAATATTTGTATCCAGTACATACTTGTTTAAAAAGGAAATCTGAAGTGTTATGAGCTTCAAAAACTTTTAGTGCTGTTTAATATTTAGAAATCTCGATAGGAAGTAAAATGAAAAGCTTATATTTACTTAAATATGTTTTCATACAGATGGTTGGTGCTGAGGAGCATTTTGTTTCATGAACAACTGTAAATCTGTATTGTATACCAATTTTGCATGACAGATTAATGCAGAGCCATTTTTTGAAAGACTTCAGTTAATGTGTGTTCAAAATATACTTTGGAATATTTTAGGAAATAGATCATTCTGGATGGAAGGATAGAAATGTAGAATCTTTAAAAGCTGATTGAGAGTGTCTCAAGTGCTAATGTGGAGGGCTTTATTCGTTTATTTCAGGAAATACACATTTTAAGCTTTCAGAAAGTATTGATTAAAGGTGATGCTTTAGAGAGAAAAGGTGGGGATGGGCATGGCTATCTGGAGCAGATGATCCTGATGGAACTGTCATTGCCCCAGGTCTGTTTGACTTTCCCAGCAAGGAGATGAGGTGAATATCCTTATCTGAAGCAGAGGCTTTGCACTGGTGACTACTGCATCATACTAAGTAAAGGAAAAGTTATTTCTTTAGAGTTTATGACTGTTTTGAGGATGTTTTCCTTATTTCAGAATAAATTGTACAAAAGATAATGTACAGGTTAGTACATTATATAATTTCTTAAACTTCTTTAGGTATTTTGCTTTTAGTTGGTGTAACCAGGCTTCATATTTGTATATTATTTTATCAAAGTATTTTTAAGCAATCAGAGCCCTTGGGTGTCCTGCTGATTACTTTACAAAGGTAGGTAATGTATCGGTCCTTCCATGGTATTTTGTGTCATGAAGTATAGTGTTTACTAGAAATTTTCAAATCTATGAAATAACACTTTCTAACATTTTCAATTTAAGGATTGTGATATTTTATAATTGTGTTAGCAGAGTTATGCTAGATCAGACCACAGAGACTGATTTTGTGTAGAGGACAGATGGCCTTGACTCCCTGCTCCCTCTCCTGTGTTGTATCAGGTTCACATGAAAATTGTATGCAGTTTTCTCTATGGTTTAGCCGATTACAGGAGTTAAATGCTATTTGTTTTTTCTAAGCACAGAAAAAAAAAAAAATTACATTGTTAAGTTCTGATTTTTCTCTTTTTTCATTCTAGATTAAAGAGTCTATTGTTGGGGAAATCAGACGGGAAATTGTAAGTGGACTTTTGGCAGCAGTATCTTCAAGTAAAGCATCTAGTTCTAAGCAAGATAGTCATTAAATGGAAATTATAGGTAAATTTTTCTGAATTTTTGCATTTAACCAAATATAAGTTAGTACTTGGCATTTAATTCTTTGATATCTTAGTATACAAGTCTGGTTCTCAATTTTGATTTTTAGAAGATATATGTAATTATGATGTCCTACAGTGTAAAAACCTCACATAGCCCTATTTGAAGTGTAAGCAGAAAAATCTCATCATACTAATCTCCAGGGAATTATCTACATTAGGCCATTTTAGTAGAATTTTAGTGTAGTAAATAAATCCTGGAATTGGACTTTCAAACTTGAAATCTTTGAAAGCACTTTGATTATAACAAAGGTATTTCAAATGCAAAATTTATGGAACAAGATTTTTAAAATCAAAATTTCTTAATATTTTTCTTAATTATTTTATCTTTTAAAGAATTACTTATTAAAATGAATGACTTTTATTTTCTCATAGGTCTAATTACATTTTATAAAATACATCTTAATAGTAATGCTTGGTGATTGCCAAAAGGAATAGTACACTTTGGTAGAATAATACCTTTAATGGAATTAAAAATATTTATTGTATAGCAAGAGAAATAAAAATGTAATTTGAAAAATATAATATATAATTATATATAATGGGAAAAATATTTTGATTAAACTGTGTCATAAAGCAATGCATGATATTTTTTTCCCCAAACGCAGTGATAAAAGTATTACTTCTCAGAAATGTATCTAGAGATCACAGGAAGATTATGTTTATATGTATATATATTTGAATACAATTCTCATCCCCACCCTTTAAAGAATCTTTTAATAACAGCCTTTGAAAAATGTTTAAAGTGAACTTCTCTGTCTTTTGTAGGTTGGGATGAATCCTATTAGCTGTCATATTGGAGGTATCAATACTATACACTGGTGGAGGTGTCACTTGGGCTTCGGAAGATCCTTGCTGCTGAGCTGGGCTACTGAACACAGTGTATAAAGTGTATTTCTTCTATGCATATCTTTTTAAAGAACATATGTAGAAACTTAGGCACTTTGCCGTTTCTTTCCTGAACTATCTAAATTGTAGCAGTTTGAAAAACCTAATATTTATTTGTATGTCAATATTTTTCATTTGATTCTCTATTAGAATTAATTATAAAACTTGAAGACTTCCAGACTTATCCAACTTATACATAACATAACATACTTCTTCAGACCAGCTTCTTAAAACACTGACCTCTATGAGGTATTTACTGTGCAATAACTGATTCATTTTTGGAGAGCTTGAAGCAACCAATGATTTTCCCTCCACTGCTGTTAATTAGTGTTACTTCCAAGAAGAAAAACTATTCTGTTGTAAAAATTGCTTTTAATTCTTGAGGAGGTTACTAATAGCAGTGGGATAGAATTATGTGAGGTTACCTACAACTACTTAATGTTCTTACACTGTAAGCCTTGTTACTTTATCCAAGACAAATATAATTTTGTGATAGCTTATGTAGTATTTTTCTTTTGGTAGTGTGCCCTATCTTAAACACTATATACTTTTTGCATTGTCCAGACTTTTTTATTATAAGGTATTTCTTCTTCTGTCTTTTCAACTAAATAATAGAGTATCATCCAAATGATGGGGCCTATGACTTGAATGAATAGAAATGAATAAGCTTGTTTTTGTTTTTTCAAAGTAGAAGTAATCTACATTTGTTCTCATTATGTAAATGGTTTTAATTCATTTTTAACCAATGAAAACTTTGTTATTATGAAAAAAAAGGAAAGTGGTTTCCTATTTGGTTTTATATGTGTTAATAAATGTGTAAAGTAACCAAATGCTATTGAAATTATCTTAGCATTTATAATTTTCAACTCTTACTACGTTTCTTTGTGTGTGATATTTTAATCAAAGTGAATGAGATGTTAACAGTGTTCTTTGAAAGAGTATCTGTAAGGTTGATAAATGTTTGAAATATCACACAAAAGCTGATTCTAAAAAAAAAAATTAAAATAATAAAGTATTTATTTTGCCTAACATGTTGTTAGTGATTTCATGAACTGCAGGATGAAGAATTTGGATTAGATCTGATGAGTAACAAAGAAGTTCTGAAAGAACTGCAGCTTACAACCTAATAGTTGTTATGCTGTTTTCCTAGAGATGTGTCTATGCTGCTTTAGAAAATGCAGTTGAGATAGACCACCCAGGAGAGAGGATGCCTCTCGGACTCATCCAGTTCTGTGGTCATAATGATTACCATCTGAAACCAAAGAAAACTTCTCCTTAAAGTGTTCTCTCTTTAAAAAAAATAAAATAAAGTGCTCTCTCTTTAAATGTAAGCTACAAAGAGCAGATATTAAAGTATTATTTTACTCTTCATTTAAATTATTCAGCAATTTTTAGCTAGGTGATTCTAACAGCAATAATAATACATACAAACCAAGCACTCCATTTACTAGTTAATACTGGCAATCAAATATTTTAACTAAGTTTGTAACCACGTTTAGTTCATTCTTGACAACACAAGATATCCAGAATTTGATAATCAAAGTTAGAGATATAACAGTTGGAATAATAGGCTGAACCAATGGGCAAATAATATAGTAAAGGAATGAGATAAACTGATCCTCAACCTGATTAGAGTTTTATCTTCCCTTTCCCCATTTTAAAACTTTGTGTACTTAATGAACACTTGAAAGCTATTATGTTTGATCCATCATGGTAGCTGCTATGTAGAAATGAAAAATCAAAGAGGATCTAAAAACAAGATGGAGAAACAGGCATCTTTTAATTTAAGGATTGGTTTTGAAGTATCAAAGAATGACAAAAGTAACTTGAGAGACTGTAACCTGAGAAGTCAGAGAAGTCTTTACCATGATATAATTTGAGTAAAATCTTAAAAGAATGGCCAGTGGAAAGGGTAGGATTCAAATAGTCAGGAACATTAACAAAGTTTATCCAGAATTCGTGAATTGAGTTTGAATTACCTTTGTAATTTGGTTTGAGTTACCCTTTGTACGTGATGAAAGCAATGTTCTTAAAAATGCCAAAATTGGGCATGATGGTTCATGCCTATAATCCTAGCACTTTGGGAGACGTGGGCAGGAAGAATAGCTTGAGGCCAGGAATTTGAGATTAGGCTACACAACATAGGAAGACCCCTTAAGATGTACAAAAATTAGATTGTGTGTGGTAGCATGTGCCTATAATCCCAGCTACTTGGGAGGCTAAGGCAGGAGGATCTCTTGAGCCCCCAGGAGTTTTGAGGTTGCAGAAAGCTATGATTGTACCACTATGCTCTAGCCCAGGCAATAGAGTGAGACCCTATCTATCTCTGAAAGTAAAAACAAGTGGTCTGTAGTTTACACATATACGAAGAGCCTAGAAGAAAAAGAGCACAAAGAAGAGCAGAGAAGAAAAAGAATCTTTAAATGGTGATTTTGAGGTTTGGAGTTGGCTGTGAATGATATGCCAGTGTCAAAAATCGGCAGTTTCTCAGACTGGGAATATATATTGTTTCTCTAAGAATATTCAGTTGAATTTCAGTAACACTTAAGATGTGTATTTCCTTAGTTAAAAATATTTGCTTAGCTGGCTATCTTCATCTTTTTTAAAGGAAAATAACAATGCAGTAAAGTGCACATAAAAGATGTAAACAAAAGTTAAGTTCAGGGGTTTCCTGGAAAAATGCTGCATTGCCCACATTCCTGTCCAAATGAGTATGGTGGTAGGGAAAGAAGCAAAACAGAAGCATAGGTTATTTTTTCTTCTTCTTCTTCCTTTCCTGGAAAGAAGCAGAAAGAGAAAAACCTTCTATCTCCTCCATAATTGAAGTTTATAGTATGACTATTAGAATTATTTATGAATATTGAAAAACTCCTCAATCAATTAAATTAATTAAATTGCCACTTTAATTGGATTCTAAATGCAGTAAAGATGTCATATCTAATTAATGCTTCCTTTTCTATGCAGTTTTGTATTTTTATTTATTAAATTAGGCTGTTTACTTTGTTCTCTTCTCACTTCCACAACTGATGTTCTAATACTCATACTCAATAAGGACTAGTTTACCTACAGAATATCAGTATAATAAGTAATACTGTCAGAAGTAATAACTCTCAAGTTGTAAGTGTAACTCACAGAATCTCAGTGTATTCAGCAGTAAACTAGGGATGTACTCAAAGATAAGCATGCGTGTCAAACAAATATGGTCTGTTTTCCTCATGCGGCTCTTTTTGGATACCCCAAAGGAAACAAAATCTTATGTGAACAAATAGCTTACTTGCTTATCAACATCCATGATGGTGATTATAGGCCTTCTTAGCGCAATGCTTTTCACAACTCAAAGATCATTAGCTGTTTTGCTTGTGATGTTGATGGGTAGAAATTGGATAACAGGTAGATGAGGTTTGGCAAAAAAAAAGTATTAAATAGACGGGACGGGATTTTTCATCTTAATATGTTCTCTCAAGCAATAAAACCAAGGACTGGCAAAGGATCCCCTGTTTTTTGGTACCATATGAAGGGAGAGTGAGCATTATTGGGTTGAAATTTTTCAATTAAATACTGTTCTTTGGAACAAAAAAAAAAATTACTCATGGAATAAATACCACGTAGAGCAACGCTTCTCAAGTTTTAACATCCATACAAATCAAATTACCTGAGAATTTATAGAAAAGGATCTGGGTAGATCTGAGCTCTACTGTATGGGGTCCAAATATCTGCATTTCTAGAGGCTTCCAGGTGAGGTTGATGGTGCTGGTTCATGAACTGCATTTTAGTAGCAAGGATTTAGAATAGTAGATGTTACTACCTATCTGCTGGGTGCTTCAAAGGAAGGAATTTGTTAAGCAGGAAGGGGCTTTAATCGCCAAAGGGATGTCACTGTAGAGGCCCCTTCAAGAAACTTTTTGTTAAGAACAAATGTAAGCGCAGCACATAGCAAGGAGACCATAGAAGGACCCACCTTGAAAATGTATAATGTAGCAAGGGCTGCGTGGCAGACGCAAAGAGCTATTTTGCTTTTGGTGGTTGTGGTTAACAGATGGGATGCTGAGAAAATGCAAAGACAGTCCGAGTACTTCTAGAACCAACCAGTCAAGAAGCAAAATAAGGTCCCCAAAGGAAAGAATTAGTCTAGAGATTCTGCAGAAAGAGAACATCAGCTCGAGGATGGGCATGTACTCTTTTTACAGTCATTGGTGTGCGAAAGAGCGTATCATTCCTTTTGGAAAGAGATTAGTGATTAAAAACAATTAAACTTGTGTCAAGCACATTGTAATTTGTGTTCCAGAGTTCATTGTTTAGTAAATCCATGTACAGATGATTCATGGTTTTGTTTCAGCACTTGTCAAATAATTTCTTTTATTGTGCAGTTCTAAGATTAAAAAAGAAAAAAAACCACCCTTGAAGTACTGTAGAGCGGGTACAATTCACAGACTTCTATCACAATTCTGTGTCTGCGCCTGGGCAAAGACTGTTCTTAATAGACTCACTAGTGTCATCAGTTACATGCCACTTCTGAATATCTTCATCTATGTTTGGTCAAAAGTACTTCTCTTGTTATTAACCTATTGATATATGTAAAATATTGACGTTTGAATAAAATAATGTGCTTACCCAGTAATGACAAATGGAATTGCATTAGTGAGAGACATATTTCTGACTTTTCCTATCTGGTGCTTGGCAGGATCCTCTCCTAAATCTTGTCCACTAATTTTGGAGGGTCTCCAAGAGTTATTCATACATCTTCACAGCAGTCCTTATAAGTCAATGCCAAGTGCTTTCCTCTTCTCTTGTTCTCTCTGTTGAGGGCCCTGCTGCACCCCTGGCCTTCCACTGGGGTCCACAGTGGGCCACAGTGATGGTGGCTCACTCCGTCTGAAGTGGAGATAGTGCTTCCCTTGCTCTATCATCCCTCACCAAGTAGGCAGCAAAGCATCAGTACTTGCAACCCAACTCTCTCACAGAATAAGCTTGTAAAAGTATCTTTGGTTGTTTTCTGCTTGTGTGAAAGCACTTGGGACAGATATTTTGCTGTTTTTCCCACACCCTGTCATCCTTGAGTGCTAGCAAGCTTGCTTGCTTTCTGCCAAAACACCCTTGTTTAAATCAAAGAATTCAAATACACCTTGTCATTGTTGTTTGGCAGGCCCGGGCTAGATTCAAACCCACCAGCTCCAGTATATGTGGCTAGCACCCTAGCCGCTGAGCTACAGGCCGAGCCTCAAATCTACCTTGGCTAAATCTTAATATGAACACAGAGTAGGTACAAACTCATCCCCTCCTACTTTTAGAAACAGACAAGCATTTTAATGACAAATATTAGGCATGCATATTTTATTTTACTTTTCTGAAATCACAGGTAAACTCCCTCAACATTTAATGAACAACTGTTGAGTACAAGGAACAACTAAAGACAAAGTTAATTTTGTATAACCTTACTTTACCATTTACTAATTTATTAATTTTATTTCTTATTTGTCTATATGGAATGGGAAGAGAAATCACCTTTAAATGATAAACATGGCCGCCATCGGCCCTGAAAAGTAGAGGTTTTGGGTATACCTGATATTAAACTTGGAGAAAATATATTATTATAAAGGGGAAATCAATAATCAGTCACTACTACCCAGATCAAGTAGTATGATTTTGAAGTATTTCTTCTTTTTCTATTGTCTATAAGATTTGGCATGATCTGTTTTTCAAAATTATCTTTTATTTTTATTTATAAATATTAGTTGTCTATTTTTTGACACTTAAAAAAAAATAAGAAGTTAACTGATGACTCCATACTGAATCTAAGAGTCAAAGCATTCTATAATAGACTTACTCTTATTTGATAATGTGAATGTTACATTCTTTGCATTATTATTATTATTATTGCTTAATAATAATTGTTTGTTCGTTCTTTACGAGGTTTTTGTTTCTAGTCCTTATCTTAAACATTTTTATTGTTATTAAATTTTAAGCCTTTTTAGTTTTGTGAAGGCAATAAAATGAAAACCTAATAAACACATGTATATGTAAAAATAAAAAAAGTAGAGATTTTGTACAGTGATATTCATCAAATTTATACTAGCAAAATTTGGAAATTGCCTACTTTTCCAACAAGAAAAAAATTGAGTAACTAATGGTATAATATTTATGTGTCAATATAATATAACAATGAATATTTTGGAAAACTTTTAATGACAAGGGACAATATGACATATATATATATATTTTTTTATTTCAAAATATTGAAGGGGTACAAATGTTTTTTGGTTGCCCGAATTATTTTTGTGATGCTTGACTCATGGCTGTAAGTGTGCCTATCACCCAAATAGTGTTGATTGTACTATTAACGTAAGTTTCCTTCCCCTCCTCCGTGCTTGATTTCCAGAGTTTTACTTTTACAGGTGTATTCATCAGTTAGTTCCAATTTAATAGCAAGTGCCTGTGTTTGTTTTCCATTCTTAAGATACTTTACCCAGGGGAATGGTCTACCGTTGCAGCCACACTGTTGCAAAAGGCATCAATTCATCCTTTCTTATGGATGAATAGTATTCTGTAGTATACATATACCACATTTTGTCAATCTAATGAAAGGATGAACACTTTTACTAAATACATATCTTTGCAATTGTGAATTGTGCTGTTATTAACATTTGAGTGCAGAAGTCCTTTTTAATAAAAGGACTTCTTTTCCTTTGGGTAGGTATCCAGGAGTAGGATAGCTAAATCAAATGTTAGGTCTACTTTTAGTTCTTTGAGATATCTCCACCCTGTTTTCTATGAGGATGTACTTATTTGAGATTGCACCAATAGTATTTAAGCCCTCCTTTCTCTTGGTGTCCCAAACTAAACATCTATTAGTTTGGATTTTTAAATAAAATATTCACAAGCTATGCATCTGATAAAGGGCTAATATCCAGAATCTACAAAAAACTCAAGCAATAAGCAATAAAAAAACAAATGACCTCATTAAAAAGTGGGCAAAAGACATGAACAGAAGCTTTTCTTTTTTTTATTTCTTTTTTTTTTTAATTATAGATAAAAATATGCACCATAGATATGGCCTGACCCATCACCCTCCCTCTACCCAAACCTCCCCCCTCCCTTCCCCTTCCTTGGTCCTTTCCCCATAGTCTTGTGGTATAGTTGGGTTATAGCCTTCATGTGAAAGCTATAGTTTAACTTCATAGTAGGGCTGAGTTCATTGGATACTTTTTCTTCCATTCCTGGGATACTTTGCTAAGGAGAATATGTTCCAGCTCCATCCATGTAAACATGAAAGAGGTAAAGTCTCCATTTTTCTTTAAGGCTGCATAGTATTCCATGGTATACATGTACCACAGTTTGCTAGTCCATTCGTGGGT
>CAUYPK010056481.1:0-18491 GCA_963574355.1 Loris lydekkerianus | reverse complement strand
AGTTAAAGGGGACATAAGCAGATGGAAAGAGACCAGTTGTGAAACTATTGCAATAATACAGATGAGAGATGATGGTGTCTGTTTTGGGGTAATAACAATAGAAGTGGTGAGAAATGATTGGATTTGGGATATATTTCAAAGATACAGCCAATAGAATTTCCTAATTGGATTTGGATGGATAACAAGGAGAGAAGGAAACTTGACTCCAAGGTTTTGGACCTTTTGAGAAACTAGGAGGATGGAGATGTCTTGGGTTGAGTTGAGAAGACTGTAGGAGGAACAGGTTTGAGTGGGAAGATCAGGATCTCAGTTTTGGACCTGTTAAGTTTGGACATGCCTGTTTGACAGGGTAATTTCTTTCTTTCTTTCGTTTTTTAAGTCATCATTGGACACATTTATCAAATACAGATCTAGACTAACACCCAGCCCAGTGTTATTTAGCCTCTGTTTCTTCTTTACTTTAAGGTAAGGTGTTGTTTTTTAGGAGAAATATAAACATATCCGTCTTCTCTCTTTTTTTCTCTGTTATTCTATGATGGAGTTAGCCTGCATCAGAGTTAATTAGCCAGTATCTTTTTTAAAAAACATGTTAATTAACTCTTTACTAATTACCCTGTAATTGTTTAGAGAGAGAATGACCTAGTTGTTTACTTTTTAAACATTTTAAAATTAATTAAGGATTTTGAGAAGGGGGATATTATCCTGGATTATCCAGGTAGACAATCACAAGTGTGATTTTATTTTTCCTGTTGTTTAATGTTTTCTTCTATTATACTTTTTGCTATACAGACTGTAGGCTTTTGTTATTTGTTTTTGCAGATGAAATAAATGTGAACTCTTTTAAATTCCTATATTAAAACAGAGGCCCAAAATGGATTTTAAAAGCCCATGGTTTACAGAGATACATCTAAAAAATATATGATACATATAAATTAAAAATATAGATGAAATATATCAGCCAAATGAAAGAGAGGGGGAACAGAATTTAAGACAAAGCAGATAAAGGAATTATCTCAATATTTCATCAAAATATGGACTGTAAAGACTGTAAAACATGAATAGAAGTGAACAGACAGCAGGCAACTGTATTATAATTGTATTAAGGGCATGAAGTAGTCATTATTTGAACCATTGCTACAGAACCTATAGGAGTACAGTACTGGAGTAATTAAGGTAATTAAAAGTAAATCTATAAAATTTAAAAATAATTACATATTATAATAGCATCTAAGAGAAAAATACTTAGAAAAAAAATTCAATAAAAGAAATGTGAAACTTATATTCTGAAAACTACAAAATATCATTGAAGAAAATCAAATAAGACCCAATAAATAGAAAGAAATCATACATTTATGGATTAGAATGCTTTATATTTTTAAGATAACAATATTCTCCAAAAAGCTTTATATATATGACACAATCTCCATCAAAATATCAGCTGGCTTATTTGCAGAAATTAGCAAGCTAATCTTAAAATTTATTTGGATATTCAAGGAACTTGTCACAGCCAAAATAATAATATAAAAGAAAAATAAAATCAGAAGACTCACACTTTATGATTTCAAAACTTACTACAAAGCTATAATACCCAAGACAGTGTAAGATGGAGACAGGGATAGTCGTATGGATCAATAGTAGAACTGCAAGTCCAGAAATGAACTCTAATATTTATGGTCAGTTGATTTTCAACAACAGTGTAAACACAATTCACTGGGTAAAAGAAAAGTCTTTTTAACAAATGGTGCTAGAACAACTGGGCATTCGTTTGCAAAAAAAAAAAAAAAAAGTGAATTTGGATCTCTATCATAACATATACAAAAAGAACTCAAATTGGGATCAAAAATCTAATTGTAAGGGCTATAAAATTCTTCGAAGAAACTATAAAACTCTGAAAAAAATACAGGCATACATCTTCATGACTTTGGATTAGACAATGGTTTCTTGGATATGACAACTAAAACAAAAGCAACCAAAGAAAATATAGATAGATTGGTCATTATCAAAATGTGAAACTTTTGTACTGCAAATAACACCATCAAGAAAGTGAAAAGACAACATACAGAATGAGAGAAAATTTTGGAAATCATGTACCTGAAAAAGATAAAGAATTATTACAACTTAATAATAAAAAAAAATTAAAAATGGGCAAAGGATCTGAATAGATATTTCTCAAAAAAAGATACACAAATGCCCACTAAGCACATAAATAGATGTTCAAAACCACGAGATACCACTTCCTAATAGCCTACTCATTAGGAAGGCTAAAATCAAAGATAGATAATAACAAGTGTTGCCAAGGATATGGAGAAATTGGAATCACCATACACTGTTGATGGGTATAGCTACTTTAGAAAACAGAAAAAAAAAAAAGAAAACAGACTGGATGGTCCTCAAATGAATGACTCAGCAACTTCACTCCTATGTATATACCCAAGAGAAATAAAATCTTAAGTCCACTCAAAAAGTATGTGCAAGTTCATAGCAGCATCATTCATAATGCCAAAAAGTAGAAACAACCCAAATATCCACCAACTACGAACAATAAATAAAATGTGGTATATCCACTTAATGGAATGATATAAAATAAACGTCCAAAATAGGTAAACTGTAGAGACAGAAAATAGATTGGTGTTTGTCGAGCTGGGATTCAGAAGCAGGGTGGGGAGGGAGGAACTGAGGAGTGATCATTCATGGGTACAGGGTTTCTTTTGGGGATAATCAAATGTTCTTAAATTGATTGTGGTGCTGATGGTAAACAATTCTGTGAATATACTAAAAATGACTGAATTGTAGACTTCAAATGAGTGATTGTATATGTGAATTATATAACTCCCAATAATAATAATATCAACAGCTATGCACTTGAATCTCATCTTCAACTCTTATCAGAATTACCAAGAAAGACTTCAAGTGAATACCTGTAACTATTTATTCTTCAGTGTCTCATGTGGACAGTAAATAGTACCAACCTTAATAGGACTGTTTGAGAACTGAGTAGTACCTCTAATGCACACTATAAACCTGATTATTAACTAAAGCCACCACCACTTCTATTTATTAAAAACTTACTGTATCAGTTTTTTATGGCTGCTGTAACATAATACCACAAACTCAGTGGCTTAAGACAACACACATTCATTCTCTTATACTTCTGCAAGTTTGAAGCCTGAAATCAGTTTCGTTGGACTGAAATCAAGGTGTCCATGGACTGACTAAACTCCCTTCAAGGCCATAGGGGAGATGCATTTTCTTGCCTTTTTCTGTTTATGGAGCTGTATTCCTTGCCTTGTGGCTGTTTCTTCCACTTTCAAAGCCAGTGAAGGTATCTTGATTCAGTGGTCACACTGCCTTCTTCTATGTTAAAGTCTCCTTCTTCCTCCCCCTTACAAAGACACTTGTGATTGTCTACCTGGATAATCCAGGGTAATATCCCCCTTCTCAAAATCCTTAATTTAGTCACTTCTGCAAAGTCTCTTTTCCATATGTAACTCATAACTTCTAGGATCTGGAATATCTTTGCAGCCTACCACAGTTAATATATATTAGCCAAAAAAGAAGAAAAAGAAAGAAGAATCTATGAAAAAACTCTTATGTTTCTTTTTAAGCACACCAAAATAAAGACATTAAGCAAAAGATGGTATCAACATTTTATAAGCTTAAACTATAAAATATGAGTACTGAACTATTCATATTCTATTTACCCACCCTTGCTCATTGGAAACTTTCTCTTCCATGACTTTTCAGTGCAATGCCTAAAAACTCATTTTGCTGATGATGCCTCTCTTCAAATGTCTTTCTGCGCCTATGCCTGTGCCTGAGAAATATCATTCTGCTTAAATAGCTCAGAGATTCTGATTCCCACCTCCTAATTCCTGCCAAACCCACCTTCTAATTCTGGCCTCCTGGGCATGCCCTTACTTGGGAGGGAAGCCTTAGAAATTTTTGCCATGTCCATTCAGTACTACCTAAAATTACATAGCCACACAAGGTCCAGTTCTCTAAGATACTATCAGAAAATGTTACCTCATCTTTCTTTATCTGTTCCAAGACTTTATTGAATTACTCCTCTGCATTTACTTTATCTTCATTTTATATTCCCAACTCTCCATCTCTCTTTTCTAAATAGCCACAATAAAAAATATTCTTATCTCATTTATTTTCTGGAACTGAAATACTCATGGGTACCAATAAAGTATACAAAAGTAAATGCATATATACTACAATTTTACATAGAAGAATATTACAGTTGGGGATAGATTACCATATAACTGGAAAGACTGGATTTATTAATAAATATCCAATTGTATATCTTAAGAACAATATATCTTATTCACAAATATTTATACATTTATACAAATCCATAAATGCTTAATTATAAGAAAACTTTAGGCTCGGTGCCCGTAGCTCAGAGGTGAGAGCGCTGGCCACATACACTGAAGCTGGTGGGTTCGAACTTGGCCCGAGCCAGCTAAACAGCAATGACAACTGCAACAAAAATTAGCTGGGCATTGTGGTGGGTGCCTGTAGTCCTAGATACTTGGGGGAATGAGGCAAGAGAATCACTTATGCCCAAGAGTTTGAGGTTGCTGTGAGCTATGACACCACAACACTCTACCAAGGGTGACATAGTGAGACTCTGTCACAAAAAAAAGAAAGAAAGAAAGAAAGAAAACCTAAACCTAAAAGATTATAAAGCCATATTCTCTAATCATTATGAAATAAAATGAAAAAATAATCTAAACAAAACCAAAAATCATTTACAACTTAAAAACTTTTATCCTGCATTAAAGAGGCAATAAAAATGCAACATCAAACTACTTAAGAAAACACCATATGTAAAAAAGTGTTTAATCTATATTCATAGTTATAAATCTCCTTATGAAAACATTAAGAGCAGATTCAGAAAAATTATTACAAATACGGCAGAAAAACTTAAATATCTTATGTGATAAAACAATCATATAAATTAACTTAAAAACACAAAATTCCATTCTTGAGATACTTTACTAAGAAGAATATGTTCCAGCTCCATCCATGTAAACATGAAAGAGGTTATGTTAACCAGTGTGATGAAAATGTGTCAAACGGTCTATGAAGCTAGTGTATGATGCCCCATGATCATATCAATGTACACAGCTATGATTTAATAAAAAAAAACCCACAAAATTCAAATAAGTTATAAACTTGCAAAGGATGGAAAGAATATACAAAAGAAGGAGCACATCAACGAGAAATGTAAAATTTACTAGAAATAAATACAAACTAAAAAAAATCTAACAAGTGGATAAGATTATTTAAAAACAAAAATACCAAAGCTGTCAGTGATGCAGCCAAACAGGAACTGCTTGTGAGATCACCAAGGGTTCACCCTTTAGGAATGCAATTTGGCAACCATAATGAAGAATGTTAAAAAACATTAACAAGTTTTAGTACAGTAATTCTACTTCTCAGATCCTATCCTCAGAATGGAATGGTACATATGGAAAAAACTTCCTGCACAAAGACATTTATTGGAAATGTAAACAACTTCAATGTTCAATAACAGGGGAATTGTTAAATAAACTATGTGACTATAACAATTATGCTAACAAAGACTATGCTATAAAATGGAAAAGACTTGTGCTTCACTGCTACAGTAAATGCCAACCTTTAAAACTGTATATACAGCCTAATGATCATGGTGCCATCTCATAATTTTTCAAGGTCCTACTCAAGTAAATGTCAGTGAGAGAAACAATCCAGGCATTATAAAAAGAAACTGCAAGAAAATACACCAAAATACAAAAAGTCATTATTTTTCTTCCCCTCCCTAATCTATATTATCAAGTTTCTTTAAGGGTGATATGTTGTATTACTTATATCATCATGCACACAAAGGAATTGCTCACTTTTTTTTTTTTTTTAGAGACAGAATCTCACTTTATCACCCGCGGTAGAGTGCCATGAAATCACAGCTCACAGCAACCTCCAACTCCTGGGCTTAGGCAATTCTCTTACCTCAGCCTCCCAAGTAGCTGGGACTATGGGTGCCCACCACAACACCTGCTATATTTTTTGTTGCAGTTTTTCCAGGGCTGGGTTTGAACCTACCACCCTCAATGGATATATGGGGCTGGTGCCCTATCCACTGAGCCACAGTCACCGCCCAAATTTTATTTTTATTTTATTTTATTTTATTTTATTTTATTTTATTTTATTTTTTATTTATTTATTTTTTTGAGACAGAGACTCACTTTGTCACCCGTGGTAGAGTGCTGTGGCTTCATAGCTCACAGCAACCTCAAATTCCTGGGCTCAAGTGATCCTCTTGCCTTAGCCTTCTGAGTAGCCACAAATGCCCACTAGTTTTTCTGGTTTTCGTAGAAATTGGGGGGGTCTCACTTTTGCTCAGGCTGGGCTTGAACTCTTGAGCTTAAGCAGTCCACCCACCTTAGGCTCCTAGGTGGACAGGAAAAGTAGATTGCCTGCTCAGAACTCAGAAAATGAGAAAGCTCTTTCTACTAGTTTTGGTAAAAGGGAGAAAAGATCTTTAAGCATTGCTTGGAGGATGAAGGGGGTTGTTGTCATAGGTATCAGACTCTAGATACAACTTAAGTATCCCATATTTTGACAAATTTTCCAGAAGTCATCCCTCCCTATTTTGTTTCCAGTGGCATTTTCTTTTTATTATTATTTTTTAATAATAAGGGCTCACTATGTAGCCTAGGCTGTAGTGCAGTGGCTAATCAAGGCATGATCATAGCATCCTATAGCCTCGAACTTCTGTGTTCTAGCAATCCTGCTGACTCTGCCTTCTGAGTAGCTAGGACTACAGGCATGTGCCGCAACATTATGGCACTTCTTTTAGACTATAGCTCTTAGGGAGGCAAAACTTGTCCATTAGGATCCCAGGCTTTGTAGCCTACCTACACGGGTCAAAATTCCCTCTCTGCCTATTATACCTGCATGACTGTGGGCAAGTGGTTTCCTTTCACAGCTATAAGATACAAAACCACTATCATGGAATTTTTATGAAGATTACAAAATAACACATACAAATATAACAATGTCTGAAATAATCATCAAAGCTAGCTATTATCATTAGCACTTTACAGAGTCTGGCTTCAATTAGAGTAGGTCGTGAATATGTCTGTGTTTCCAACTAAACCATCAGCAAACTGTTTATCTCTCAAGCATCTGGAATAGGGACATACAAATGATAGACACACAATAATATTTGTCAAATTAGTATGAAGGTATTCCAGGAAGAGGAAAGGGAGGGTGCTTGAAAAAAAACTTAATGTACTTTATGATTTTACCCAGGGCCAACTTCTGTAGTGTTTGTTTTTGACCTTGTGGAGAAGTTTATGGAACCCTGCCACCCTGACCACTGGCCACTGAACAATGTATGGCTCCTCCTGAATCAGTATTTGGTATTGTCCACTCCCTGAATGGCTTACTGACACCAGACCCTCTGGGATCATTACATGGGCACCCCTTTGCAGCTGCCTCCTGTTTCTCTATCAGGACCGTGGTCCCTCTCCCACCACCCTGCCCACATTGACATTAAAGTGGCCATGAATTTGGAAACTGAAGAAAAAACTGCACTACACACTACAGTACCAAAGGTGATTAAAGAAATTTTAATTGGGGAGAGGAGGCGATGGCACAGAAGGCAGGAATGTGGACAAGTACGATGAGTGCCACCTTAGGCATAAAAGGTGAAGTATTACAGAAACATCCAAAATGGGCCCTGATCTAGGCTCAAAAGGTCAGAGAAAGCTTAAAAGGAGGAATAACACCCAAGATGAGGCTTCAAAGAGTGATTTATTCAGCATATACCTCAGGCTCTGTTTTAAGAACTTTGCATGAATCCCTCATTCAGGCCTTACACATCCCTATGAAACAGATGTTATTATTATACTCTTCATTTTACAGAAGAGGAAACTGAGGCACAGGGTAAATGGTGGAGACAGAATTCAACCCCAGGCAGGTTGGCTCCAGACTAAAGGGGAAAAAAAGGCCCAAATAGGCCTTGCAACCATCTGAGAGGGAGGAAAGGAGTAGTTCCCTTGGGGAATTGAAAGCATCAGTGACGCCCAGCTGGTTGTAGGAACAGAAGTTCAGAAATAACTGGGCTTGCTCTGCAGTCTGTCCCATACTTTCAACAATGAGCTGTGTGATTTATGTTATCTAACCTTGGCCTCAGCTTCTCCCTTTTGTCAAAGACCATAATAACAATACCTGCTTCTCTACCACAGAGAATGTACATGAGCATCAAATGAGAAAAATGTGTGTGAACTTGCTTGCAAAGTACAAATTCATCAGTTTCATTTCCTCAGGCGCTTCAAGGATTTGCAAACTGGGAATCTATGTTAGGGCACCAGAAAAAGCAGAACAACAATGTGGGGGAGTTGGAAAAGCCCACATCCAAATTCACCACTTAGTAACTAAGTAATCCTGAAGTGAGCTGTCCTCTCAGTACTGCAATCTCATCTGTCATCTGGAAAAGGGGATGATAACCATAGTACTTATCTTATAAGGCTGAGATAAATAGCACATGTAATATGTTTAGTACAGCTCCCAGGTCAGAAGTGAGACTCTAATATTAACGGCTATCATTATTATAATCCTTAAGAAATCTGTTGACTACTCATCCTGTTCTTCCCCCATTCAATACAGATATTAGAAGTCAGAGATGATGAAGAAGGTTTGCAACTCTATACTCCCTCACTGCTACATAGATTCTTCCTGGCTCCCACAGGCTGGCAAGCAGCTGGCTCTCTGTCCCAGCAGAATATGCCCAAAAGAGGTAAAAGACAGAGACTGCACACCATCTGTGCAAACTAGGCTGCTCTTGCAGGTTTTACACAAAATCTAAATGTAGTCAGTCAGACGTGACCTGCTATTTGAAGACAGAACTATTCTTTTTCCTCTTTCCATCCGTCCCCTCTCCCCCTCCACACCCCTCTCCTTACATACAAGCTCTCTTGCACACTTCAGGTTTTTGGAAGACACACTTTAGGGTCCTGTGGTAACAACCTCTTGCCACATTAACTCCTCTGTCTAACTCCCAGCAGAGAAGTTTTTACTAGTTTCACCACAGGAAAGCATGCAGGAAATTCAAGAACAAAACAAATCTACACACAGAGCCCAGCATCTTCCACAAAACACGCTAAAGTACACATCCAAGGCTGGATGACTCCCGACTGTAGATGAGGCAGCTGCCTCTTAAACTGCAAGGGGACTGAAAAAAAGTCATTTGCATCTAAAAAACCAGATCAAATTAATAATGAATATTTATAAGTCGTTCAAGCTTGCCAAAGAGCCACCCTGAACTACATACAACCCTGGGCTCTGCTTCCTAAAAAGTTCCCAAAGTTCTTTCTCTGCCTCCTCTCAGAAGGAAGAGGGTGGGAAAGTTCATTCAGGGCTTTTTGCCTCTTGCTCTTTCAAGTACTTGCTTTTGATCTGGGCTTTTCCTCTTTTTTTCTTAAGAATTCAGAGCAAATCAATTTTGGTCTTACCCTTTGTATCTTCCATAAGTAGCAGCTTCTGTTTTCTTCCTTTTTCCTCGTTTTAGGGGTTTTGTTTTGTTTTGTTTTGTTTTCAGTCTCTGCTGCTGTAGTTCGTCTCAGTGAGAGAGGTACTCAAGGAACAGAGATGTAATAGACCCTTTGTCTTGTGGGAGGGGCTAAATTAGCCAGCCCCTTTTGCAAGGAACCTCAAACCCTACGTCTTTTTCATTGACCAGAAAGAACAGATTGGTGGAGTTCAGCAGCTCATTTCCTGAAAGTTACTTGAAAGATTCCTCTGATTGTAACTCTTTGGGATCTTGAAGCAATGTATGTTCAAATCTCTTTCCTCGCTCGCTCGCTCCCTCCCTTTCTCCTTCCCTCTTCCTCTCTCTCACAGAAATCCCCTTTTCTCCTTTGAAAAAGTCATTTTGGCTACAATCAAAAAAGCTATTTACTTATTGCAATTAAGAAGCCAGATAACAAAAAACTTTTCAAAAAAACCTTAGACAACTGGTCTAAATTAATGCAAGGTTAAAGACATGGAGAAGTTAAGCCAGCTGCTCATGTTCCCACAGATAGAGGACAGGGTGCTGGGCTCTCCTATTCGCTGCCATGCTCCCCACTACCTAACACAATTTCTCGTGTTACGTGGGTTCTCAGTAAATATCTGATGAATAGTTGAATTAATGAATGAACAGCAGCAAAATGGGAATATAGATCTGGTTACCTCATTCAAGTTCATATTTTTCTACACTGCCTTTCCAGCATGAGAATGTACATCTAACGTCAATTATATTATAAGACATTCTTCTGCATATAAACCATTATGTTTCTAAACCCTAAGGATTTTTCTCCATTGAACTTTCAGTCATACTTGAATAAGGTCAGAGGCTGATTTTTCTACTTTAGGCATCTCTGTTATCTCACACAGTATCTAAAACATAGTAAGTGATCAATATATTTTTGATGCCTTAATAAATCTGAAGCTATATACCAAAACTTTACCTTACCAACTGGTCATAATCACTGGATTTTGCATTTATAATAACAACTATTATACAATAGTTATACAATAATTATAATAATTATACAAAATGAAAATCCAATGGATGCCTTTTCCAGAGCTAGTCTAGATTACATCCCCAATACAAATATTGGTTTGATATTAGTTCTATTGTGGTAAAATTGTTATTAAATGATATGATGGGATATTTGTAAAATTCAACAGTGTTTACAGTGGATTCATGACTGCTTTTGTACTTTTATTTTGTTTAATCAGGCTCCCACCTTACGGAGTCTAGAGGTGACTGATAGCATACAGCTCAGGAACTGGGAGAAATTTGAATTCTAAAGCTATGTCTGCTGTATCACAACCACAGCATGGTGTGGCTGCCTCTTTCCTGCAGGATCTAAGGAGCAAGGTCTGTGACATTCTGGCTATTGGTAAGTCTCTGACTCACTTACCCTGGTGCTGACAGAGGATGGCACCATAGTGGATGCTGATGATGATTCCCTCCTGTGTCTACCTTCTAATACTAAGTTTGTGGCATTGGTCAGTGATGAGAAGTGGGTACACATCAATTCAGATGGAGGTACAGCTTGGAATTCTCAAGATACTTTGAGGTAGATGAAACAGATAGTGGAGCAGGGTTAAAATGTAAGAATGTGACCGAGTAGCTGAAAGATCTCCTGTCAGAAGAGGATCCATCCTCCTTTCAGAGGAGGATCTCCAAGTACTCATTGATGTTGCACATTCAGACTCAGGAACAATGCCAAAGTTGTGCACCATCCACAGCTTCCACACCATGTTCCAGTAGGTGCTTGACCAGAGGGAGGAAGCCCATCAGTCCAAGCACTCCTGGGGCTTTATCTCCAGGCTTTGGAGAAGGAGGGAAGCACCCTGTTGAAGCAGGAAGAATCCAGAGCTGGTTTCAGTAAAGAGGTAGATGAAGTTGGCATGAGTTATCGGTAGAGAGATCTCCTTGAAATTCCACTAGCAAGCCAGATTCTTACTGCACTGAAGGAGAGGCCAAAGCTAAGTTTATCTAGTGAGGATTTGGAGTTGGTTACTGAAGAAGACCCCAAAACACTGGCTCTTTCTTTGAACTGGGAGATAAAGAAAGCAGAAATGTTCAACAGGCCTGTGACCAGGAGCTCACTCTGCAGGTGCAGAAGATGCAGAACCTGTATTTTCTCTTTCAGGAAACATGCCAGATAAAAATCTAAGGTCTGATTTTTGTTAACCGTAAATACTTTTAGCCTTTTAGCCTGATTATTTTACTATCTACACATTACCTACCCACTGCCACAGGTTGGATCAGGCTGGAAGGCTCGCTTTATAGTCCCTCCAGAAAAGCTAGTCTAGGTCTCAATGTACCCTTCTACCAGTTTTGAATGATACAGCCACTCCAATAGTATCCCACCTCTTCTAATTATATGTTCTTATGTTCACTGTTTAAAAGTAATTGTCAAGGGCAATGAAAAGAACTGTCATATTTTTGGACTCCTTATGCTAAAGCTAGAACAGCAGGTTTTTTTTGGTTTTTTTTTTTTTTTTTTTTATACAGAGTCTCAAGCTATCACCTTGGGTAGAGTGCCATAGTGTCACAGCTCACAGAAACCTCAAACTCTTAGGCTTAAGCAATCCTCTTGCCTCAGCCTCCCAAGTAGCTGGGGCAACAGGCACCCACCACAACGCCCAGCTATTTTTTTTTTTTTTTTTTCTGGTTATAGCTGTCATTGTTGTTTGGCGGGCCTGGGCTAGATTCAAACCCGCTAGCTCTAGTGTCTGTGGCTGGCGACCTAGCCACTTGAGCTACAGGTGCTGAGCCAGAACTGCAGAATTTTAAACACAAATAATATTATAAAAAGTGACATAACAGAGAGTTGATTACGGCCACAAACTTGTTTCTCTAGTTCATGAATGTTTTTTGTTTAAAGACACACATTAAATTTGTAGACCATAAGGATATACAGAGAGTCTACTTCACCATTTCATTTTTGTGAAATTATATCTATTATCACTATGAAATACATTTTAGTTTTATCATCAGGGTTATAAAAGTTCATTAAAGCAATTTCCATGTGCTATGACTCTAAGCCTCTCTGGGTACAAAGCAGAGCACTTCTGATTTGTTTGCCTCCTGCGTCTATACAAATTTGTTCTGTGGGTTTTATAATCTATAATACACTCTTCTTGCGGGGAAAAGACGATTAGTTTATCATTGATTTATTTAACTTTTTTTTTTTTTTTAACAGAGTCTCACTTTGTCTCCCTCAGCAGAGTGCCGTAGTGTCACAGCTCACAGCAACCTCAAACTCTTGGGCTTAAGCAATTCTCTTGCCTCAGCTTCCCGAGTAGCTGGGACTACAGGTGCCTGCCACAACACCCGACGATTCTTAGAGAAGAGGTCTCTCTCTGGCTCAGGCTGGTCTGGAAATCATGAGCTCAGGCCATCCACCAACCTTGGCCTTTCAGAGTTCTAGGATTACAGGTGTGAGCCACTGCACCTGGCCCCTATTTGACTTTTTTAATGTATGCACAGGTGACAATAGAATGCTGGGGGGGGGGGGAGAAAAGGGGGTAGAGGAAGAGAAGAAGAAAAAGAAGAAGACCATAGGGTGGGGTAAAGAAAAAGGATTTCAAAGACTTCCATCTTCTCTCATTAACAAGAAACAGAGAATCTACCCACTCACATAGCATATCACCATTAGAGCTTACAAATAACTATTAATTGAGAAAACCACCACACTAAGGATATCTATAACTAAGGTGTCCATCCAGAACCTAAACCCCCATCAAAATACCCGGAAGCAAAGGCAAGCGTACTTACCCAACATATTGTACAGATGTATGTTGCAAGTCTTAAGAATGAGGGAAGAAAAAAGCCCCAACTAACAAAAGAAAATCCCAAAACAAGAAGTGATAACTGCTCCAGATAAGCACAAGAACTTAAGAAGCATGAAAAATCAGAGTGAAAGGACAGAGTGAAAGCCCCCACTAAGGAGTACACTAGTTCTCTAGCAATGGATTCCAACTAAAAAGAAAATACTGAAATGACATACAAAGAATTCCAAATATAGATTGTAAGGAAGCTCAATGAGATCCAAGAGAAGACAGAAAACCAACTCAAAGAAACCAGAAAATAATTCAGGAAATGAATGAAAAATTTGCTAAACACATAGATTTTTTAAAAAGAGAATTTCTGGAAATGAAAAATTTAGTTAGAGGAACACAAACACAAAGAAAAGTTTTAAAAATTAACTTGATGAACCAAGCAGAAGAAAGAATTTCAGAACTTCAAGGTAACTCTTTTGAATCAACCCAGTCAGTCAAAAATAAACAACAAAGAATCCAGAGGTGGCAGTGACTGTGGCTCAGTGGGTAGGGCACGGGCCCCATATACCGAGGGTGAAGGGTTTGAGCTCAGCCCTGGCCAAACTGCAACAAAAAATAGCCGAGCACTGTAGTCGCAGCTACTCGGGAGGGTGAGGCAAGAGAATTCCCTCAGTCCAGGAGTTGGAGGTTGCTGTGAGCTGTGACACCACAGCACTCTACTGAGGGTGACAAAGTGAGACTCTGTTTCAAAAAGAAAAGAAAAGAAAAGAATCAAGAGGAACAAAGTCTACAAGAAATATGGAATTCTTCAAAATGGTCAAATATAAAAATTATAAGCATCCCTGAGGGTGAAGAAGAAAAAGTAAAAGGCCTGGACAATCTATTTGAAGGAATAATTGAATAAAACTTCCATGGTCTTGCTAGAGATTTAGATATCCAGATAAAAGAAGCTCAATGAAGATTCATTGCAAAAAGGGTGTCACCAAGGCATATAGTCATCAGACTGGCCAAAGTCAACACAAACAAGGAACTCCTATGAACCATGAGGAAAAAACATCAAGTTCCTTAAAAAGAAATATTCATCAGACTAATAGTAGATTTCTTAGGAAAAATATTACATAAAGAAATGAAGTCCTATCTCTGTTAAGTCTCCTTAAACAGAATAACTGCCAATCAAGAATTTTGTATCCTCCAAAAATATGTTTCATAAATGAAGGAGAAATAGTTTTTCCCAAACAAACACTAAGGGAATTTGTCACAACAAGGGAAATGCTCAAAAGTATATTATGTGAGTAACAACACAGTAGATACCACCAGTGTAAAAACAGCCTCTTATTTTAAGAATTGCCACAGCCACTCCAATCTTTAGTAATCATGACTCTCAACAATACAGAGGTGCATTATAATCTCCTAGGCACATTATAATTAACTTCGCCAAAGTTAATATGAAGGAGAAAATTCTGCAAGCAGCTAGACATAAGAAAACCATAACCTACAAGGGGAAGAATATTAGAATGACTGCAGATCTCTCTGCTGATACCTTTCAAGCTAAAGAGGGTGGTCATTGAATTTTAATCTCCTAAAACAAAATAACTTTCAGTACAGGATCCTATATCCAGCTAAACTGAGTTTCATTTATGATGGAGAAATTAAATACTTTAATGACATTCACATGTTGAAGAAATTTGTCATATCTAAACCAGCTCTCCAAGATATTCTCAGACCTATCCTCCACAATGACCAGCACAATGCTCTACCACCAAGGTAAACTCACTTAGAAATTTTTGATCAAATTCCAACTTCCACAGTGGTGAAAGGATTAAAAATGTTCACTGGACTTTTGAAAAACTTGATACACAAAATTCCATCAGGCTTATCAGTATTTACAATTAATGTGAATGGTTTAAATTGTCCTCTCAAGAGACACAGGTTGGCTGACTGGATACAAAAACTCAGGCCAGATATCTGCTACATACAAGAATCTCATCTTACATTAAAAGATAAATATAGACTCAGGGTGAAGGGATGGTCATCTATAATTGAGGCAAATGGAAATCAGAAAAAAGTGGGTGTTGCAATTTTATTACCAGATACAATCAGCTTTAAACCAACAAAAGTAAGGAAAGACAAGGATGTCACTTCAGATTTCAATTAACATTTATGTACCCAACCATAATGCACCTCAATTGACGAGAGATTCTACCAGACATGAGCAACTTGATTTCCTCCAGCTCCATAACAGTTGGAGATTTTAACACTCCTTTGGCAATGTTGGATAGATCCTCCAACAAGAAGCTAAGCAAAGACATTTTAGACTTAAACTTAATGATTCAACAATTGGACTTAATAGACATCTATAGAACATTTCATCCAAAAAAAAAAACTGAATGCACATTCTTACCAGCCCATGGAACATACTCCAAAACTGATCACATCTTAGGTCACAAGTCTAACCTCAGCAAATTTAAAAGACTAGAAATTATTCTTTGTATCTTCTTGGCCCATCATGGAATAAAAGTTGAACTCAATAACAACAGGAGTCTGCATACTCATACAAAAACATGTAAACTAAATAACCTTATGCTGAATAATAGCTGGGTCATAGACAAGATTAAGAAGTAAACTGCAAATTCTGGAACAAAACAATAATGAAGAAACAAATTATCAGAACTCTGGGATACTGCAAAGACAGTCCTAAGAGGGAAATTTATAGTGTTGCAAGCCTTCCTCAGGAGAATGGAAAGAGAAGAAGTCAATAAGTCAATACAGCAGCATCTCAGGTTATAAAATCGACATCATAAATCTGTAGCCTTTATATATACCAACAATAATCATGCTGAAAAAACAGTCAAGGACTCTATTCCATTCATAGTAGTGCCAAAGAAGATGAAATATTTGGGAGTTTACCTAACAAAGGATGTGAAAAATCTCTATAAAGAGAACTATAAAACTCTAAGAAAAGAAATAGCTGAAGATGTTAACAAATGGGAAAACATACCATACTCATGGCTAGGAAGAATCAACATTGTTAAACTGTCCATTCTACCCAAATCAATACACAATTTTAATACAATCCCTATTATAGCTACACTGTCATACTTTAAAGATCTCGAAAAAATAATACTTTGTTTTATATGGAATCAGAAAAAACCTCCAATAGCCAAGACACTACTCAGAAATAAAAACAAAGCAGGATGAATCATGCTACCAGACCACAGACTATACTATAAATTGACAGTGATCAAAACAGCATGGTACTGGCACAAAAACAGGGAGGTAGATGTATGGAACAGAATAGAGAACCAAGAGATAAACCCAGCTACTTATCATTATTTAATCTTTGACAAGCCAATTAAAAACATTCAGTGGGGAAAAGATTCTCTATTTAACATATGGTGCTGGCTGAACTGGCTGGCGACCTGTAGAAGACCGAAACTGGACCCACACCTTTCACCATTAACTAAGATAGACTTTCACTGGATTAAAGATTTAAACTTAAGACATGAAACTATAAAAATAATAGAAGCAAGTACAGGGAAAACACTTGAAGAAATCAGTATGGGCAAATATTTTATGAGGAAGACTCACCCGGGGCAAGTGAAGCAACACCAAAAATACATTACTGGGACCTGATCAAACTAAAAAGCTTCTGCATAGCCAAGAACACAGTAAGTAAAGCAAACAGACAGCCCTCACAATGGGAGAAGATATTTGCAGGTTATGTCTCCGACAAAGGTTTAATAACCAGAATCTACAGAGAACTCAAACATATTAGCAAGAAAAGAACAAGTGATCCCATCTAAGGGTGGGCAGGGGACTGGAAGAGAAAATTCTCTTAAGAAGAAAGGTGCACGGCCTATAGACATATGAAGAAATGCTCATCATCCTTAATCATCAGAGAAATGCAAATCAAAACTACTTTAAGACAACATCTAACTCCAGTAAGATTAGCCCACAGCACAAAATCCTAAAACCAGAGATGTTGGCATGAATGTGGAGAAAAGGGAACACTTCTACACTGCTGGCGGGAATGCAAACTAATACGTTCCTTTTGGAAAGATGTTTGAAGAACACTTAGGGATCTAAAAATAGACCTGCCATTCGATCCTACAATTCCTCTACTAGGTATATACCCACAAGACCAAAAATCACATTATAACAAAGATATTTGTACCAGAATGTTTATTGCAGCCCAATTCATAATTGCTAAGTCATAGAAGAAGCCCAAGTGCCTATCGACCCATGAATGGATTAATAAATTGTGGTATATGTACACCATGGAATATTATGCAGCCTTAAAAAAGATGGAGACTTTACCTCTTTCATGTTTACATGGATGGAGCTGGAACATATTCTCCTCAGCAAAGTATCCCAGGAATGGAAGAAAAAGTATCCAATGTACTCAGCCCTACTATGAAGCTAAACTATAGCTTTCACATGAAGGCTATAACCCAACTGTACCACAAGACTATGGGGAAAGGACCAAGGAAGGGGAAGGGAGGGGGGAGGTTTGGGTGGAGGGAGGGTAATGGGTTGGGCCTAGGTAACTTTCAAAGGGCTGTCACAGACAAAAAGTACTCCAAATCTTCAGTGATGAAAGATAAGTGTTGTTTTAGATTCTTCTCTAAGGGAAACATGGAGACCCCATTATCCTTAGTATTTAATTCTGTGGTCCTGTTCCTACATGTCAAAATACTGTACAGTAATGTTTTATGTAGGGAAATCTAATGCCATAGTGAGGTGCAGAATGTTATAACACAATCCAGAGAGCAGCACACGTTTCCCACACAGGCATTCATGCCACAAGTGGAAAGGAATGCAGAATGCATGTGCTGGAAGTCAGAGTTCTCTGCACAGAACTCTAGCCTGGGAAGCCAGGATACCCCCTCCTTGGATGCCTCATATTTTAACATCTTATTATTATTATTATTAAATCATAGCCATGTACTGTCAGGGGCTGTGCCGGCAAGCCCCAGCCCAGCTAACATGGCGCTGAGAGGAAACGCTTCCTGTACGAAAAGCGATAAACAACTTTGAGGAAGTACTCCTGATTGGCTGTGCAGGTGCGTGCTGTGCCCGTGGCCAGCCCATGCTCCAATGCTTTGCAAAGGGATTAAACATGCTTTGTGCACGTGCACTGCTCGGTGATTGGCTCA
>CAUYPK010056480.1:0-14784 GCA_963574355.1 Loris lydekkerianus | reverse complement strand
TAGTCCCAGCTACTTGGGAGGCTGAGGCAAGATAATTACTTGAGACCAAGAGTTTGAGGTTGCTGTGAGCTATGATTTTACAGCACTCTACTAAGGGCAAAAGCACAACATTATTTTTCTAAGAATCTTTTAAAATTAATTCTTGTTATTTGAGCAGTTTCTAATCAAGAACCTAACCAATCTTCTGAGAAATGAAAAGATTGAATTGCTTTTACACTTTTCCTAAATGTACCAAGCCAGGGTACCTTCCCATTCACCTATATCAGAGTCTTTGTCCTTGGCATATGCTTCCAGGATGGAATCTAGACCATGCATTTTAAAACGACTTATTTCAAATTCATGAAATACAGCCTATCATCTTCTCTTTTCATCGATTTAAACTCTGCTGTATCTGATAGTGACAGATAAATTCTTTCATCTGACAGAGTCTTGTGGGAGTCTTTATCTGATTCAATAAAATAGTACAACCTCCTTATGTTGACCACCCAATGGACTGTAACAAACTGATCAACATACAAAGGTGGTCAACATAAGGAAGAAGGCTTATTGTACTGATACATATGTGTGGTGCATGTCTGGTCTACAAAAATCAGGGCAACTTAAGGAGGACATTGTAGGGAGGTGGTCAGGTATGGAGGTCCTACTGTATTAGAATATTCTGAAAACAAATTCTGATACTTTGGTCTAACAAGAATGAACATCTGTCTGGAATTTTGGCAGATGAACAGAAGAATGACCAAATTACTTTCTGGGTGTTTCTTTTCTTTATTCTTACTGTATGTGATTAAAAAAAAGTTTACAAGCCTGAAATAAGGGCAGCTTCTGCGTTCCTGAGAGGGATTGAGAGGCAATATTATGCTTGAAAAAAAGAGAGATTTATCTTCAAGCTGCATTTCAATAGCAAGTAGCAGTTTTTACTTAGGACGTATGTTAATAACAATCAAAAGTGCAAAGTTTTTCAAAGATGCTATCATCCTCGTCTTAATACGATTGAGAAAACAGAAACTCGCAACCCATTTTACAGAATCAAATCCCCAAAGGGGGACAGAGGGTAGTCTGTGGAGCTTACGGGAGATAGAGCCTTGCAAATACAAGTTGTATCAGCTACTACCCTTGGAAAATACTGAAACAAATCATAAGAAAAGCATGTCTGCATGGCTAACTTGGTAAATGGCAGTGGATGTGCAGGTGGTTGGTGTTCTCTGGAGCAACCTGTTTCTATCATTGTTGGGGAGGGAACTGGAGTGTAACGTCTGGAGAGGAGAGGAGAGGAGAAGAGAGAAGAGGCAAGGCCATGCTCTGATTTCTTTTATTTTTCTTTCTTTCTTTTCGTTTCTTTTTTTTTTTTTTTTTTTTTTTTTTGGTGTTATTTACCGGGGCTGGGTTTGAACCCGCCACCTCCAGCATATGGGGCCGGCGCCCTACTCCTTTGAGCCACAGGCGCCACCCTGTGATGTCTTTTTCAACAGACAATAATATCTATTTGTCAGAATAAGTGTCCTGCTAATAGGACATTGGGGCCTTGAAAATTGTTGACCAGGGCCCCTTTGGGGATGATCAGATGAGCAACCGCTTCTTCTATTCCTTCGGGTGGAATGAACAGATGAAAAAAATTAGCTTGAGCAATTAAGTCATGTTATGGAGAAGAGTGAGGGTTTCTATTTCAGGGGGATTCAGTCCTTTCTGAACAGCTTTGATTCTGTTGGTTACATTTATGAATCACAAAAGTCTTTCTGAATACTTCTTCGTTTTCAGATAGATAAAAGTCCCAAGTCCATTAGTGAGAAATATATTCCTGATAATATATCTTATGAGAGTATATGTTTTACAGCACACCATGTTTACATTTGATTATAACAAGGTCTCTTGGACAATATGGCTGGCTGAGAACACTAACCACAGCTTTCACTGACACCGTTGCAGTGGTATATAGAATTTAGGAATGAACCACACATGCACGTACTTGCCTGGAAAAGTGAAATCACTGAATAGTAGAATCAAAGGAAGGAAGGATTGTTATAGAGTTGAATGACATAGTGATTTAATACATGCTTAATAACACTAGAATTTAGCATCTCATAAATGGGAAACTTAAGAAATAGGAGGGCTTCATACCAGAGTAATGGAAATCAGATTAATAGATTACTGGAAATTGGTGATTTTCATTAATGCCTTTATTATTAGGATTATGTGGCTTATATAAAGATAACGAAATAAAGAAGAAATTCAATTATTTAGTGTAAGGGATATTCAATGGACTTTTGGGGAACGACTTAATGGGTCTAGAATTTTAGTACATTCTATGGCAGAAAAGTTATAGCCCAGAAGCCAATGTTGACAACATTGGTGGTGCAGTGGGTGAGGTGCTGTGGATTTCCTGAAGTGTGATGTTTATGCCCCAAGTTTATTTCCAACCGAAGTGGGAACTTCTCAGATTCAAAGTAGTTTTTAATCCTTCACATATCTGTCATATTTTGTAAATAGTATATCACAGTGCAAATTTTGTTTTTCAATGCTATTTGATCATCTTGGCTTACTTAACAAGATGCTATTTTTTTTTTTAAAGCTATTTTTTTTGTTTCTCTCCATAGTGTCACCTTGTAATACTGTTTTTAATATTGGAAAAATAAGATTTTCTGTTTGTAGAACTGTTGAAGATACGTGTCAGCAAGAATATTCTATGAACCATGAAGAAAGATGTCAAAATTCACACCATTGCCTAATTAAGCACTTTCTCCAAATATATTTCCCCAACCTCCACAGTGTTTGTAAATTGTCTGTTACTTATTAATAGAAGTACACATAGAACTGTAACCTACTTAAAATAGATAAGCATTATAGAGGATATAATTATGAAAAAACATCCTAATTTGGGGTTCTCAATTAAATCATGTTCCTAATAACTGCTACAAGGTAGAAGTATGGATACAACGTTTGGTAAAGGCATGAGAACGAAAAAGACAGCTTTAACATTGCACTATATACTTCGAAGCTTTAACAGGGAATCATGCTTTAAATCCCATAGTCTAGCTTGGGATTTAAAGGCAGTCGGCATTTAGTGAAATACTTTTCTATGTGATATGAGTACTATTATTCTAAAGTATCTAGTTTTTTGGTTTCCTTGTTTCATGTTCTTATGTCTTGAATTTGATTATTTTTCAAAGCCAGGTAGACTTGTGGACATCTATTTTAAAATTCAATATAGCATTTAGTTTAGTAGTATTGAAAATACACTTCAGTTACCTATACTATTGCTGTAGTGTCTAACCCTTGAAAACATTAGTAATTTCTTTCTTTTTTTCTCTTAATTTTTTAATTAACTCATAACTGTGTACATTAATGCATTTATGGTGTACGATGTGATGATTTTATATCCAATTTAGAATCCTTACATCAAACTGGTTAACAGCCTTCACCTCACTTAATTATTATGTTAAGATTGGTGTATATCGCAAGGGTACATGTCAAATCAATTAAGAGTAGAGTAATTTCTTCTAGTTAATTATCCTTTATGTGGCTAATCACAATACTGACAAAAAAAGCTATTGATCTTTTATTAGGAAAACAATAGACACCTCAAAGCTTGTGATTTTAGGCCTAAATGTATTACAAGGACCTGAAGGCTAAAAGAACCTCAGAAATAAAGGATAAAGAGAGATTGGGGTGTAGATTAATTAACCCTCAGCTGACTCTATTTACATGAAGGAAATTTTGTGGAAATCTTCAGGAGCAGCCTAACGATACTTAAACCTGAAACTCCCTAATAACTTTCTCTTTCACTTAAAGCTCTTGAAAGAAATGTCTAGTATGATGAAAAAAGGCAATGACCTAGCTATAATTACTTTCTAAATCACAATAGGCTCTGCCTTTGTTAAACTTGTAATTGACCTTTTTCATATTCTTTTACTGTGTGAGAGGCTTCATGAATATGTTTTCCTTGATGCATTTAGCCTTTTAGTTTGTTATGTTGTTAAATCACTGAAGAATTTGTTACAGTTCCCAGAGTAAATAGACACGTACATACAATCACACAATTAAATTAGAATCTGTAATTTATCATCACACAAAATTTTCTTTTAAGCTTTGTCGAATGAAATGTCCCGAGCATATACATCACATTCAACACCTTAATAAGTAACTTTTAAAATGTGTCCTTTTTTCAAAATAATCGATTACTGTATTTTCTGTGTTAAAAAGAAATGACCTTGTACATAATTTGTAATGAGTGGCATGTGTTCTCATTAGCTCTTTCTGGACGACGGCCTAGTTAAGGATCCCCTGGCTATCTGTGTAGTAGAATGGTCAATGCTGTGAGTGGTACCATAGGTGATTTCTCAGCTGCATGACAGATCTCTGGAACCGGCAGAGGTAGATTTACCATGAGATTAACGAAGGCCAATTCAAGATGTACAAACAACTTCCAGGCCAGGTGAGGAACCCACCAAGGTCTGAGTGTGGTTATAGCGTTAGTAAAATTTGTTGTCTCTTTCCAATCCAACTTCTCTTTCATCACCTCTTCACCTCACATTGAGGAGGAGTGGGTGGTTGTGGGCATTTTTTGTGTCTTGATAAGGGATAATAGTTGAGAATATTGGTTAGTTTTAATGTGACATCCTTTGTGCTTTTCAGTCATGTCTACGTACAATCAAATGAGTGCTAACTGTCCTGGCCCAGCAGTGACTTCCTGGGATTGTCCTTTGCATCAGCTGACCTTGACACAAAGACTTTCTGATGATCTGGAAAGATGTTTTGGAATGGTTCAGTAAAATGCAAGAGAAATGCGACTTGAGTTAGATGTATACTGACAGATCTCATCACCTATCTTCTTTAAAGTTTATTAAAGAACTGAGAGAAATTTAAGATTAATTATGTGTAAACCTGAAACAAAGTGATGAAATCAATAGAAGTTATACTAACACTGGGTATATAATTATAACCAAAAAATTTTCAGAGCACAGCAAAAGCAATGGTTAAGAAGAAGTGATATATAACAGGAGTAGTGAGTAGGATTTTGCATTGAACAATTTGAGGGAATGGTATAAACACATTGGGAAAATACCATAATTTCCTGATGATTTTATGCAACATGCTAAAAATATGAAGATAATAAAATTCATGTTGTACCTTTACATTGAGGTTATTGATGACACTCTGGTTAATGAACATCAATTCAAAAATTAGTTACAGCAAGAAAAAAAAACCAACTCAAAATGTTCAAAAGTTTTTTTCAAATTTGACAACTGTCATAAAGTACTCAGATTAGTAACAGTGATTTGAGAAGTTGAAGGAACTTCTGGCAGGGGTCCTCAAACTACCCTGCGGGTCACATGAGGTGGTGTCATTGTATTTGTTCCCATTTTGTTTTTTTACTTCAAAATAAGGTATGTGCAGTGTGCATAGGAATTTGTTCATAGTTGTTTTTTTTTTAAAACTATAGTCCGGCTCTCCAACCATGTGAGGGACAGTGAACTGGCCCCCTGTTTAAAAAGTTTTAGGACCCCTGTGACTATCAAGAATAGAAAACACTGGGAGGCCAAGGAAGGTGGATCACCTGAGCTCAGGAATTCTAGGAGCAAGACCCTGTCTCTACAGAAGTGGCTGGGTGTTGTGGTGGGCACCTGTAGTCCCAGCTACTTGGGAGGCTGAGGCAAGAAAATCGCTTGAGCCCAAGAGTTTGAGGTTGCTGTGAACTGTAAAGTCATGGCACCCCACTAAGGGCAACAAAGAGAGACTCTATCTCAACAAAAAAAAAAAAAAAAAAAAAAAAAGGGAAACAAATTCCTATCAACTATGGCAGAACAAAGGGCAGCAAATTTCACTCCATGTTTTTGTACGGTCTGTGAGCTAAAACCGATTTTTGTATTGTAGGTTATTGGGGGGTGAGAATAATAACATTACATGATGCAATAATCATGGGAAACTCACCATTCAAGCTCTGTAAGTAAGTTTCTTTGGAACACGGCGTTGCTTATCCATTTCCATTTTGTCTATTGCGCTTTTGTGCTATCACAACAAAAAATATCAGCCAGGACAAGACAGTAGAGCTCTCACAGACTGACATACTGACTACCTAGCCTTTATACAAAAAGTTTGACAGACTCTGCTATTAGAGGGAAAATAACTAGATTCCCTAACAAATGATACTACAAAATCTTTGTTGTATAAAATGGTGATCAAAGAGCATGCAGCCAAAATATTTAAGAAAAAGAGTGTTGTAGATTTGTAACAGCTAATTTCTAAGCACATCTTGTTATCCTCCCAGATTTGTATGGTATGTGTATTTGTATTTGTATTTGTATGTGTATTTGTATTTGTATTTGTATTTGTATTTGTATTTGTATGGTAGTTGTTAGCCCTTTCAAACTTTGTATCTTGTTGTGTTTACTTTTGTCATTCCAAATATTCACTTCTACTTCTAATTTTGTATTTGCAATTTTGCCTTTCTCTTAAACACTGTCCTCACAAATAATTTAAGCTCTAAGCTGAATAAAACTACATGCAGTGTTACGTGGTAAACTACCATTTCTGTCTCAGCGATAGCTTGAAGGCAGTTCTCATGCTATGAGTCTGTCCTATTTATAAACATCACACATTAGATTGAAATTAGTTTTAATGCAAATAAGCATCCAGGGTGAAATAAAGAAAAAAATTCTGCTAAATATTTTACCTTATTAAAACTTGACCCCCTGCTAAAACTTTCTGAAATATTGTTCCTAAACAGTAGAAACTACTGATAGGAGCCTTGGAAAGGCACATTATTGCTTAGAGGATTTTTTTTTATGACTAGGTTTAAAATAAAAATGCCAACAGGCTTAATGATGGTACTGCTGTACAGGGTACAGTACATTATCAATCTGCTCTGTGAATATATTGAGCACCTTTAATATTTTCATTTGCATTTATAAAAACTCACATTTGAGTTTTTCAAGAAAGCTAAAGAAGACTCTGAAGAGAGATGCCCTCTCCATGCCTTTCAGTTTAAAATTCCTCATTTTAGAAAACGTGATAAGAGAATATGAGAAATTATGATTATCAATACAAATTAAAAGGGCGTGCCGTTCTTCAGTACGGCCCTCTAGAATGTCATATGTGACTCGTTTTACTGGAAAACAGACAGTGTTATGATGGAATGAACATTCAACTGTTAGGCATTTAAGAGAAATGTAACTATAGATATTTAAATGACTTAAGATAGTGCTATAATAAGACTAAATGGAGACATTGGCTAGGGTATTTTGGGCCAATATTTTTCTTTTTTCTTTTTTTTAAAGTGCATATATATGGTAGAAACAAATGTGTTATGTAAGCAGATTTTTCTTGTACCTTTTAAAATGTTGATTCTGTACTACAGTAGAAAAAAAAAATATTCTTATCTGAGCTTTTGTCTCCTTCAAGACACCAGATGGTTATGAATGTTCTGGACTGGCCCATTGCTGCTGACGAAGATTCTTCTTGACTAAACTGCAGCATTTCTTCTATTAGCTTAAAGCCATGTTCCTGGGATGGCCTAACCTCCTCTCCCCACTCTTAAAATGCTCCCCAGAAAAAGCTTGCGATTACCAATGTCCTTTGAGAAGTAAATTTTCTACTCCCCAAATCTATCTCCTGAAAGACCTCTTTGCAATGTAAATATTATGGCGATAACTCCCACTATCCCTATGGGAGGGTAACTGTGGGCACCTGCTCCAAACTATATCACTGTACCACTGTACCATTGTCTCTGATCATAAAGATACAAAATGTGTTTATTTCTCCTCCATAACAGCACCAATCAGTAAGCCCAGATGCCCAGTCATGCCCTTCTGGGCCCTTCTTGTAGTACCTCCCATTATTTTAAAAATCTCTTGCCATTTTTCTTCCAATAGCATTAGCTCAGGTTATACTGGGTTCTCGGCTTTCATATAGTTATTACTGAATAAAAACTGTCTTTGCCACTTTTAGCTAATGTCTGGTTTTATCTCTGAGACTACATTAATTTAAAATATATTCACAATGATTCTGTATAGCTTTTACTTCTTAAGAGTCTTAGAAGAATCACAGCCAGAAAGGATATAGAGCCCATTTCTTCCAATCCTCTCTTTAAAATAAAGATATAGAAGCTTAGTAAGAATAAATGAAGCATTGGCCAGTAACTCAAGAGCTGAGATGAGAAGACTGAGTTTCCAGTCCTTCCCTGAGCACTTGCCATTGTCAAGTTCATGGTGTTGGTGCATAATTTTACTCTCTACAATGTCATTTTTATGGTAGAAGGAAGGATGGGTCTCGATAGAGCCTAAAATTGCTTCTAAAAAACAAAAATCCATTCTTTTTAAAATTTAAGTACCAAGTTTTACAGAGGTATATTTATATGCTAACCAATAAATATAATTTGAAATTTCTTACATTAGGTAGTGAAATCCAATAATGTAATCATCATTACATTATTACATTATTACATTACTAACGTCTACTGAATTAAAAATTTCTACCTAGCCACCTTCCCCCCACATTGAGGTTAGGGCTAAAGTGAAGATTTAGCTCAAAATTGTATCAAATTTTAGAATGTATTAGAGCCATTTTAATGTATAGCTAGCTCAAATTTCAAGACTCAGACACAATTCCTGTCTCTATATTTTTTATGTAATATTCTTTCTTATATGGGTTTTATATCGCTTAATAAATAAGGCTTAGTTTTGTTGTCTTTACCACCAGCAGTGGGGCAGATTTAAAATTCTCTGATTCTCTTAACTCCATTATAAATATAAGTTAGCAAACTAAATTAAGTTATCATAAAAAAACTTTGGGGCAAAAAGAAAATAAATGGGAAAATGAGCTTTGAAAATAGAGATGTTTATACTTTTATCTTTTCTCTAAATTTGTGAAAATAGCAGGTAATAGTGTACTAAGCAATACACACCACTCTTTGCATCTATTAATAGCTGTGCTTTGAACAACTCTTTCTTGGCTATCCAGGGCATATCTGCAGCCATGGGAGAGAAGAGGAGGAAAAAGGTTGCAGTTGCACTAAAAGGCAAAAACCAGCTGTGCTAATGGTTTAGGTGAGGTCAGTGATGACACAGTTCAATTACAGCATTAGGTTTTTGATGTCAGAAAAGGGTTAAAAATGGATCAGAATGACTCTTCAGCAGATAAATTTTGAGCAATTAGAGGTCTGAAAATGTCTCTTTATGTAACTAAAATAAATATTGCTCTTAAATTATCTGGGTTGCAGAACCTATTTCTTTTGCATGATCATGATAGAAGCTGTTATAAAATTCTATTGGTTCTCAATGTGGACTTAATTGAATGAGGTTCTAAACCTCAAATCTCATGTGAGGATGGGTTAGAATTGAAGTTAGTCAAAAGTACAAGCACCTTTAAAGGTTAGTCAATAAATATATAATGGGGGTGTGTGTGAAAGTAAACTTAATTAACCTAGGTTAGTGCCTTGCACACAGTAGGCATTATATAATATGTCTTGATTAAATTGTATATTCCTTCTTTAGATATACCTGAAGAATTCAAATTAGTTAAACAACATGGTAATCAATCTAGATCAACTGTACTATCCCCTAAATATTATCATGTATCTTTCATTTGATGTAAATATAAATCGAATAAATTCAACTGAATTGAGCCAACATATTTTTTTAAATTATAGATTTGGTGGCCTAAAACTCTCTTTTTATAAACCCAAATCTGCAACTTTTCTGAGTTCCTAGCCTGCGTACCAATACTGTAGCCAAAAACAATTTTCTGTTACCTTTTTGCTGTTCACATTGTTAAAATTATTGACCTGACATATATATTGCTTCATCTCAATTCATAGATATACTTCAGGTAGAAAATTTAAACTAGTACCAGAATGTTTATTGCAGCTTAATTCATAATTGCCAAATCATGGAAGCAACCCCAATGCCCATCAACCCATGAATGGATTAACAAACTATGGTATATGTATACTGTGGAGTACTATACAGCCATAAGAAAAGATGGATAAAAGTATCTCAAGAATGGAAAAAAGATGGAGTAAAAGTATCTCAAGAATGGAAAATATGGAGTAAAGTATCTCAAGAATGGAAAAACAAGTGTACTCAATAATAATATGAAACCAATACTAAACAATTACATACTCATAAGAACAATAAAACACAAATATAGTCTAGCAAGAGGACAGGGTGAGGAGGGAGAATGGAAGGGGGTGGGGGGAGTTGACTGGCAGGAAAAGGGAGGGCAGTTGGTGGGATCTCTCCCAATGTGCACATTGCGAGCGTATTCCATATGCCCCCTGGATGAGGGGCTCTTCTGTAACTTGAACTTTACCTTGGAAGCAAGAACAACATAACCTAAAAATTTGTATCCTCATATTAATTTAAAATAAAAAAAGAAATCTAAAAAGATGCTGCTTAATATTTATCAATAAATTTGGTGAAATTTAAAAAAAGAAAATTTAAATTTGTTTAAATTTAAAGGAAGACAAAGGAAGCTTTAGTTTAGGATAGTTTTGCACAAATTAGCAAAGTTTTCAACTTAGCTGCCATGAAAGCATGAAGATATTACATATGCAAAAAGAAAAATGAAATTATATTTCTCCCTCCTTTCTTTTGAACCTGACCATTTACTTCTCTCGCTTTCTTACCCTCTTCCTGCTTTTTGACCTCTGTTTTCTGTGCAGTCTTTCTTCTGCTCGTTTGTGATAGTATTTAAATTAATATCACTAAAGGCATCAAGGAAGAACACAGATTTCCTGGAGATTTATTGGTATTGATGCTGTATGTTATGAAAAATTCTGTGCGTTTTCTTTAACGGGTGTAGGAGTTTTGTCTTATTTTTTTGAAATGTTTAAAGTCAAATACCCTTGTATTGTGATGGCTGAAGGCGAGTGAACAGAACATGTACCTAATGACACATTTAGTGTGTCTGACGTGTTGATAATCTCATTTAAGACACAAAGCAGTTCTCAGAGGTAGGGGCAACTACTTTTTAACTTCAGAAGAAGAAACTAAGGCTCAGACAATGTAAGTAATGGCCTTATTTTAGCACAGTTAGCATTTTACAAGGCTGGACTACTTGAGAGGTAAAGTAGGGATATCTTTCATAAATCTTAAACACTAAGAGTACAGTAATGACATGAGTACAGTTCCTGACATTTACAAAACATTTTCAAGGGCAATAGCTCCCTTAATTTCAAGGAAATTTTTTTGTGGAATTTTATTTTATTCAATTCAATTTTATAAAATTCAATTTATAAAATTCAGTTTTATTTTGGAAGGGTTTTGGAGTATTTATAATAAACACATGCATTTGGCCGATTTTTAATGGCTTTATATTTTTTACTACTTTTAAACTCCTCAGACTGACTTTATTATTTATTTTTTTCTATTTTTACATATACACTTCCAATTTTTTGCCTTCACAAAATTAAAAAGGCTTAAATTTTTAATAACAATAACAATGTTTAAAGTAAGAACTAGGAACAAAAACCTCGTAAAGAATGAACGAACATAAATACATTCAGAAAAGGAATGACTTTATTTACAGCCAGACCATCAATCTCAGTTCTTCCTAAGAGCCTGGCTCACCCTTGGTATATAATATAATGATGTGAATTTCAGAGCTAAGGTATATTGCGGTAATATGTTGTAAAAGCAAATGGACTAACTCAATTTTTTTTTATTTTTTTCGGAATAGTATTTCCCCAAAGTATAAGTGTTTCTCTTTTATTAAAAGTGATACAAAATGTCTTCCCCTGGACTCTTATGAATGTCAGGCAATACAGAAATTAAGTTCGATCATTTATCATGTGGGGATTAATCTTTCAGTTGGGGGTTTTAAGTTACTTTCTAATAGAAGTAAAACTGGTCCTTTGAGTTAAGTTTAGTTTATGTACCTACATTCATACATGAAAATTTCCCCTGTTGGACCAGAAATGCTTTAAATATTTTACTGCTTTTCAGTTGTTAGGGGTAAAGGAGCAAGTCTTTTAGACTTCTGCTGATTATCATAATCCTGTGATTTGGGGTAGGCACCAAATATAGGAAATATGGTGTTCGTTCAATTCAGCAAATGCTTAGGTGGAAGCTACTATCTTCCAAGTACTATGGTGGAGGCTAGATTCATGAAAATGGAAAAGACATTGCCTGTCTCAAAGATCTCAGCAACAGTGGGGAGTCAGACATATCAAAAGCGTTGATAGCAGATGACCAAAGAGGGATTTTAAGAGGGACAGGGATCTCAGACTAGGGGGCATGCAGCTCATCAGTCTTTCCAGAGCTGCTCTCTGTGTTCACTGGGAGCTGTGGACACTTCCTCATAAACTGTGACACTTTAAAGGGGACATGGAGATTTGTATGGGCCACGTGAGGTTGCTTCAGTGACATTTTGGTTGCTAAGGTCTATAAGGGTGGAACAATCATCCTTTTTCTGGGAAATCTTCCCTCTTCAAACTTGATGCTTCATGTCATGAGTAAACAGAGGAACTGCTAAATTAATTAATCCAATAGGGTGGTATCTTTCTGTCGAATAAACCCTATAACAATAGTGTATTTCCTTGATTGGCCCTTGAGAGTCCATCAGCGGAGATCATTAGGTCTCTCCAAGGCTTCCATTCTCAATGCTGGCTCCATTTTCTTTGAGAGATCATATTTTGAGTAAGAAGAGAGAGAGGGATGGCACCGATGAAGTAGCTGGATTCTATGCCCTAAAGCACATAGGTTTGTCTATAAATCTGGCAGCATTTCACCAAAATCACCTTGCTATGATAGGCTGTGATCTCTGTAGCATCTACACATAACGGAATCAAATCCATGCAGGATATCAGAGCCAGCTTCCAAGCGTCCAGGATGATGTGAACAAGACAACGGATAGAAAGTGCTAACAGAGACTCTCAGGGGAACATTCCTAAATTAATAGAGGAAATGAGAGAAGCAGTGGATAGAAACTATTTTCTCATTGTCTAGCTTTTTATGCCCATCACTTCCCAGGTCTCTCTCTCCATCCTGCCAACACTCTTGACAGATATAACATTTGTCTAAGTATGGAACAGCTGCCTGTGAGGATGTAACACCCTCACCTCCCACATCATGCCACCAAAGATGCAGCTCATATTCCTCAGAGAAGCTGAATTTGAAGAAAAAAGAGCGTGTGTGCCTCCCCCATGGTTTTCTATGGGACACAGAGATGTGTAGAATCCTAGAAATGTGTCAGCTAAATAGTCTGGCTGAGCGCACCGACTGAAGTCTGGGTACACAAATGGGTAGCACAGTAACTGAGCACAGCTGAAAGTCAGTTTGGGAGCTGACGCTACAAACGATATTTGCTTCAATTATAGCAGCTGTCTCCGCATCAGCCTGTTCCAGCAGTTCCAGGGAATGATGCCTTGTGAATAGACCAGCATCACAGCTTGGCTTCCCTTCTCCTTTTCCCTATCTTAGGTCCCAGTCCAGTTAGAATCCTATGCTTTGATAGCACAGGCCCTCGGGGTTAAACAGCACAATTGAATTGTGTCTCATCTTTCCCAGAATTTCTTGCTGTTCTGAGACTATAGATGGTTCTTCCAAGTTGACACAGTGTAATCTCCCTGCAAAGCTATTAGAGTCGTGAATTCAGCCTTCACCATGAGTAGCTTCTCTCTCCTTATAGCAATATTTTATATTAAAAAATCTCTACTGCATTTCCCATATTTATGATTCAGTAGGAATTGAGTAGACTCTGTAGGGAAGAGTTGTCTCAAAATCTTTTGAATCAGATATGATCCAAAAATCAATGTAGAAACTTGGATTTATTTATTCTGCCGGAACATCTCTGTGTGCTACAAGTTCTTGGAGAGACTTGCCATATAAATCTCTGAACCCCCCACAGAGTCTAGTACCATCCTTTAAACAGGAAACATTCTCAATAAATAATTGCTAGTAAAACATAGGGGCTTTTGAAGTGTTATTTTCTAACTTTGAAGAATGAGGTATCTCAGAGAATTTTAGTACAGTGAAATATCATACTTCTTTTTTAGTCTCTTGTACCATCTTTTTCAAATTATTTCCATCAGCATCTTTTGAAAATGTTTATAAGAAACTCTTTGTTAACCGATTAGGACTGTAACTTCCCTTCATAGCTTATATAATCTGTTGGGAGGGTAAGAATGAGGCCATCTTGCCCTTTATAAGGTGGAAAGTCACTCACTCTAGAATTGGCGCTTGTCACTGGTTCTTCCTGCTCCTAGAATAAAACTACTGAAGACAAAACTGCTGTGTAGTCTAATGTGAAGAAACCATTATTTGTGAAATGATAAATGATACTTTTCTTCTCTCCTGCTATCGAATGCAGTTTTATCTTCTCCTGTGTGTCTCTTAGAGTAATGTTAGCAAGAATCCCGTCTCTATGTGTGAGTTGAACTTTTCTTTATTCAAAGCACACTTCTGGGGGGTAGGGGAGGTGGGCGGAGGGAGGGTGATTGGTGGGATTACACCTGCGGTGCATCTTACAGGGGTATATGTGAAACTTAATAAATGTAGAATGTATATGTCTTAACACAATAACTAAGAAAATGCCAGGAAGGCTATGTTAACCAGTGTGATGAAAATGTGTCAAACAGAATAGAGAACCAAGAGATGGATCCAGCTACTTACCGTTATTTGATCTTTGACAAGCCAATTAAAAACATTCAGCGGGGAAAAGATTCCCTATTTAACAAATGGTGCTGGGTAAACTGGCTGGCAACCTGTAGAAGATTGAAACTGGACCCACACCTTTCACCATTAACTAAGATAGACTCTCACTGGATAAAAGATTTAAACTTAAGACATGAAA
>CAUYPK010056474.1:0-17384 GCA_963574355.1 Loris lydekkerianus | reverse complement strand
GAATCTTTTCTTTTGTCTTGACTTTGGACAGGTTCATCACAATGTGTCTTGAAGAAGCTCGGTTAGAGTTGAGGCAACCTGGGGTCCGATATCCCTGTGGAAGGAGTGTGTCAGAATCTTTGGTGATATTTGGGAAATTTTCATTTATAATATTCTCTAGTATGGCTTCCATTCCTCTGGGGCATTCTTCTTCTCCTTCTTGGATTCCTATAACTCTTATGTTTGAATGCTTCACAAAGTCCCATAATTCTGATAGTGAACATTCTGCTTTCTCTCTCTTCTTTTCTGACTCTTTAACTATCTGAGTTATCTCAAGAACTTTGTCCTATACCTCCGAAATTCTTTCTTCTTCATGGTCTAACCTATTGCTGATACTTTCCATTGCGTCTTTAAGTTCCCTAATTGACTGCTTCAGTTCCTTCAGCTCTGCTATATCCTTTCTATAGTCTTCATAGCATTCATCTCTTATTTGATTCTGTTTTTGGATTTCCTTTTGGTTATTTTCCACTTTATTAGCAGTTTCCTTCATTGTTTCCATCATTTCTTTCATAGTTTTCATCATGTGTATTCTAAATTCCATTTCTGTCATTCCTAACATTTCCTTATAGGTGGAATCCTCTGCAGTAGCTACCTCATGGTCCCTTGGCGGGGTTGTTCTGGACTGGTTCTTCCTGTTGCCTGGAGTTTTCTGCTGATTCTTCCTCATGAATGATTTCTTTTATCTGTTTACTTGTCCTAATTTACCTTTCCCTTCCTCTTGCTCTTTAAGTTCCCATGCCTGTGGACTAAGGTTTCAATGAGTCCTTTTGGTACAGGACCAGAAGGATGATAAGGTTGAAGAGCAAGAAAGGGATGAAAGAAAGGAGGAACAGGCAAAAAGAAAATAGAAAAAGGAGAGGGGGTGGGTAAAAGGAATATTGACAAAAAAAAGAGAGGCACAGAAAGAGGGAGACAGAGTAATATAGGTGTACAGTAGGGTACTTTGACACAATCTTAAAAAACCCACCTTCTGGGGGTGCCCAGTTGACTGGTTCCCTTGAGGTCAGCAGCTCTCTGCTAACCTGATCAGACACAGTACCCCACCTCCACCAAGTAGAGAGTAAAGACAAAAATGCTATAAACCAAACCAAAACAAGCAAACAGAAAACTTTATGGGATAAAATTGGGTGAAAAACCAAATAATAGGAGTAGAAACACTGGCAAAAATGAAGTTCTAGTTACTGAAAAAGGCAGCAATGGGAAATTGTAATTAAACTAGAAAAATTGAGAAAGAAAAAAATCTGTACAGAAAAGGTTGAAATTAAAAAACAAAACAACATCAACAAACATCAAAATAAACAAAAAAATAACCAAAAAAAAAAAAAAAAAAACCCACAAAAAACCCACAACCCCAAACAAAGCAGTATATATATATATATGTTGTTGAATATTGTCTGGGCAACACGTGGTCTTCTGGGGTATGAGATGTTAATCACAGTGCTGATACGACTGGAGGCTGCTGATATCTCAAACCCCACCAGGTAGACAACCTAAATCTCTCTTCAGCCCTCTTACAAGGCACTTTAAACTTGTAAACTTGCTGAGAAGAACATTTCCCAGGAAAGTGATTGCCACTGGAATCACTGCTGAAGTGGCTATTCACTTACCCAGTGTGCCAAAACCGGTCTCACTCTGCCCCTGAGGGTTGGGGCTGTAAGGCGGCTCAGTCCCCACCTTTAGGCTACTCAGTCAGTAGGTTACCAGCTCCCGCCCGATTCTTGCTCTGTGACCCTGAAGGCAGAGCTTGCCGGGGGCAATTCTCTCCCAATGGCTCCCTGTGGCCCACAGTCAAACACTGTTAGCTCCGTCTGGCTCAGCAGCTCAGACTGGGACCCTAGAAAATGGCCAAAGTTCTCTGCACTCGTGCTCAAGCTCTCCCCAAGGCAGTTCAACTGAGTGCCAAGTCCAAAGACACCAAAACAGTTCACAGGTAAGGCCTTTCCGGTTTGCAGTTTGGTTGCTACTGTGCTTACAGTTGCCGGTGGGTTTAGACTGATTGAACACATGTGACCACTTGCAGGTTTTCCACTGTTTTTGTCCTGTTCTTGGGGTCAAGAAGTCTCTTGCTGACTCCCTGTATCCTCACAGAGATTATTATATGCAGATCCCACCAGCCAGAGATGCCCCAGACTCACCGTGCCCAGATGCAAGGAAGCTGTTAGTCGGCCGCCATCTTGCTCTCCCTTGGAATTCTTCTTTTTAAATTATTTTCAGATAAAAATTTTTAAAAGGAATTAGCAATATTATTTCAGAAACACATTTAAAAAAATTCGTTTTCATTAATCCAACAGATACCTTTTTAAAATTGAATTTTTTTAATATATAAGTTGGCCATTTGCATGTCTTCTTTTGAGAAATGTCTATTCTAATATTTTGTGTGTTAATTGGATTATTGGTTTTTTTGCTACTTTGGCATTTGAGTTCCTCATACAGTCTAGTTATTAATCTTCTAAGAATCTACTCTGTGTATCATTGGGGACAACAGTGAAGATTTAGAAACAGATGAAAACCTTTGATTCCAAGATACTAATATTTTAATGATGCTCAGTCTTATTCCTGCCCCTCTGTTCCTTGAGTCAAACACACACACACACCCTGGGGTATAAAGAGAGCTCTGGGTCATGTTAACAGTGCCACTTTTAAGCAAAGCAAGTTTTGTTTTGTTTATACTTATAGATGTATGTGATGATAATTTATTTTGTCATGATCTAGACATTCTACTTTAGTAATGAGGTTTTCTAAAAAATAGTTGCACTAATTGTGACTAAGAAAACACATTTATCAACTGCTTTATTCTTATTTATAATATACATTTAAAATGTAACAGGTTAAAACTTTGTGATGTTTCTTTTATTGATATTATGAATCACATATTTCACTATCCTACTGGCAGATATAGTATGTAGATAATACTATCAATGTATTTGCTGACACACGATAATAGGACAGGGTGCAAAACATGTGGCTATTTTGTGGTAGTTATTAACAGTCTGTGTGATACAGTAGTTGGTCTTTTAACTGAAGCTGATTAAGTTAATAATTGAATGTTTGAAATAGTGATTCACAGCTGGCTTTCCCTATGTGTTTGAATTTACCATGGTAACCATAAATTGGTTTTGTGACTGTGTTGTGTATTTCTTTAAATTAAACTGATGAGATTAAAAATTGAATGGCAATTATAAAAGCTGTACATATGATGTTGCATTATCTTAGTTATTTTCTATTTATTATCCTCCCATGCAGAGTTTGCAACTTCCCTCCTACCCATCACCATTACAAAGCAATAGGTCATGCCTAATAAATGCCACATATCTTGATCAAAGCACTAATATGAACATCATTTTCACATTTTCATTATTTTTAATTCTAAAACAGTAATTTGAGGAGATACAATCCTGAAACTACCATCTGTGTAAATTCATATAGTGATATTAATAATTTATGTTCATTATAGTCTCACCATAATTTTTCTGACTCTTCTTTAAAGGTATTAAAACATTTTGGAATACTACATAAATCCATATATTTGTTTCTGTAAAATAGCAGAACCACACTTGTTTTATAGACTAGCAAACAGAAAATTAAATTTTTTTTTATATTATTTGCCCTGTATGTCGGTAATAGAGCAAAGAGCAAAATAAAAAGAGTCTCTTGAAATACTTTATTTATCTTTTGTGACTTTTTTTTTCTTCCAGGTATTAAGAATAATTTTCCTAGATCAAAAGTTTTATCATTTTTCCCTATTTTCAAACTTTTAATGCCTTTCTGTTATTGATATAGTTTCATTCCTTCTCTTTTCCTTCCTTCCTTCCTTCCTTCCTTCCTTCCTTCCTTCCTTTCTTTCTTTCTTTTCTCTCTCTCTCTTTTTTTCTTTCTTTCTTTTTTTTTTTTTTTTCATAGTCTCACTCTGTCCCCTGGGTAGAGGTAGAGTTACCCTGGTGTCATAGCTCTCAGAAACTTTAAACACTTATGATCAAGCTCTTACTCCAGACTTCTGAGTGCTGGGACTACAGTTGTGTGCCACAGTGACCAACTAGCCTTACTATTTTTAGTAGAGACAGGTCTTGCACTTGCTCAGTCTGGTCTCCAACTCCTGAGCGCAGGTGATCCACACACCTCTGTCTCCCAGAGTGTTGGGAACACAGATATGAGTCACTATGCTCAGCCATCCAGTTTCTCTCATTCTCAATCAGATATTTCATGGTACATAACCTGGCTAATTACCTGAATTCTATTTTTAAGATGTATATTTGAAAAAAATTTGAAATGTTCTCTGCTATAAGCTAGATTTATATAGGAATTTGTTCAATTACTCATATACTGGGGAAAGAGTGATGTAATTATTTCTGGACTTGTTCTATGAGAAGAGAATAGAAAACTGGGAGCTTGAATCCCTATTTGTGGTTGATGATATTTACCATCTGACCAAGTTAGGCCAGGTACTTCAACTCTGAGCTGAAAATTTCTCTATATTAAGTTACTTCTTTAACAAGAAATTAATGGTGTTACATTGATACCCAAGAGAAAAAAGAAAATAATTCAATCAAATCTTAGAATAGGATTTAAAGAAGAAATTGAGACACATAAGTTTTCTCAGCTCTCAGATTAGTTGAAATGGAAAATAATAAACTGTATATACAGAAACACAGTAGAGACCAGCAAGTTCTGTGAGACATACCTATTATTATGGTCTTATAGAGTGTTTATAATGGAGTAAATGTCAAGAGGTGGACATAATATAGCTGATTAATTTAAGGGAGACATATAATGTGGTCACTTCTAGCTAGATCTTCTCTGTTCTATGCCAGAAGATTGCCTCTGTAAGAACAGCCAGCAATCTGACAAATCTACATGTATAATCGCAGAGATAACAGGCAGAAATATTTGAAAAAAATCTATCATCAATGTGGAGAATGAATTTAAGAAAAAACTTGAGCAACCAAGTTTGCAAAAAAACCGAGAAAAGCAAATTAAAAATCTTAATTATATTTTTATTGGTTAAAGTATATCAGAATCATATTCATTGTTATTGTCGGTACTGTATCACGTGCAAAATTTCAGGTGGAGATTAAAGATTTATACTTAAGAAAACATGAAGAAAGGTCTGTGTATAGCCCAAACCCTTAGGTTCATTTCAGCAGGTTGTCCTTAAGAGTCCACTGCCTCATGAGCATGGAGAGGATGATGGAACTGTCTTGACTTGAAAAAAAAAAAAAGAAAGAAAAAAACATCAATTTTATGGGTGTCAAGTGTTATAAGAGCCAAATTTTGTTTTTGAAAGAGGAAGGATATGCTTTTTTTTATAGCAGATTATAAATGCACAATGGAAGTTGTTCATAGGCAATATTCAGCCTAACATTAGAAATAAATTAACAGTTCTGAACTATCTAAAAAGGAAAAGAGTGATAGTGTGGCAAATCTCTGTTAAATCAGAGAAGTGTCTTCTGCTGTAAGCTAGATTCTGCTGTAAGCTAGATTCACATCCTGGGGAAAGAATGATATAATTATTTCTGGACTTGTTCTATGTGGCAAAGCAGAGAATGGAAAACTAAGAGTTTGAATCCCTGTTTGTGGTCAATGATGTTTACCAGCTGACTAAGTTAGGCCAGGTACTTCGACTCTGAGCTGAAAGTTTCTCTCTCTATATTAAGATACTTCTTCAACAATTAATGGTGTTATATTGATACCCAAGAGAAAAAAAGAAAATAATTCAATTGGCAAGAAAAAACACTTTAAAAATCAGAGAAGGGCATTAAAAGAAGAGTAATTTGGTTATAATATCATCTATACAACACATTTTTTAGTAGAATATTATTAATCACAGCTAAACTACTTGTAATCATATATACTAGTATTTTGTATACATGACAAGCAAAGTTGTTATTATTGTTATTATTATTTTTTGAGACAGAGTCTCACTCTGTCACCCTAGATACAGTGTTGTGGTGTTATAATTCATAGCCACCTTAAACTCTTGGTCTTAAGCCTCCCAAATAGCTGGGACTACAGGCGCGCACCACTTCACCTAGCTAGTTTTTCTAAGTAGAGACCGGGTCTTGGTCTTGCTCAGAGTGGTCTTGAACTCTTAAGTTTAAGGAGTCCACCTGCCTCAACCTCCCAAAGTTCTAGGATGATAGAAGTGAGCCAACACACCCAGCCAAAACAATTACCATTATTGCAAAAGTATTTCAAGAGCTCATAATTAGGAAATGTAAAAATGTCCATTTCTGTGCAAACTTCAAAATTCCAGAAAGATTTCTCATTCTCATGTAAGGTAAATTTATTTTATTTCTATACATATATCTGTATAAGTCATAATTGGATTTATGCCTCAGGGTAAAGATCAATTAAAAAACATTAACTCTCTGATTTAAGGATGCCATTTGAGGAACATAAAATTAGTCATTTTGCAAGTCCTTCATTAATATTTTTTAGAACTACATTTATCTCTGTGGATTTCTTTAGTCAAAATTTGAGTTATCTCTGCAAAGAACTCAAACCACTTCAATAAGCAATTTAATATTAAAATCATAATTGTTATTTACAAAAGCCATTATGCATTCTGCTTCTTTGTTCAATTGAGAGGCTAGAGATGTTAAGAATATCAATGGTTCCTGTAAACCCAATCCATTCTCTAGGACTTCAGGGGGTTCCTTCTAGAAATAAACATTATTTGTTACAGTTCATTTCTCTGTTGCTTCTTTAGGGAAATGAATATAACACTTCAATGCCAGAAAAGAAAGAACTGTGTGAATAAAAAAACAAATTCCTACATTTTTTACATGTCGTAGTAGACTCTTACGGCATCTGACCTAGGAAAAAATTCTCACACTAGAAAAACACTCCATCCCCCAATCTCTGAGAAATGATCTTCTGCTACTCTTCTTAGTGCTCAGATGAGAAGCCGTGCACCTTGAATTAAATAATTTGCAATGAAAACAACACTAAATTGAACTCTGTTTTACTGATTTAAAGTTATCAAGTGAATATTTTTGGTATAAGATTGAGGAGAATAGGTATTTTCAAGATAAAGTCATATTTGAAGCAATTTTTGCTAACTACTTTGACAAATTCTTCTATTACAGTGTACGTGTGTCATATGCAAAAAATTATTTCCCAAAATTTGATAGCTAAGGTTTCTAACTTTTGTATTATTGATTATTTTCTGGTATTATTACTTTATATTTGTATATAATTTGTGCATGTGACTTTATATGTGATGCTATGATTTATTCTCATTGCAATGGCTTTAGTTAATAAGAGGGCCTCTATAGCCTAATAGTGAGATGAATAAACTTAGGCACAGAATTAGTCATAAAAAGATGGCAATCCAGTAACAACCTGAGTGGAATTGCAGACCATTCTCCTAAGTGATTGCAAGAATGGAAAAATTAACACCACATGTATTCAATACTCAATTAGAACTATTTGATCATTACATGTGTAAGTATATGGAAGTGAAACTCAAAGGAAATGAAGTAGGTGGGGGGGGGAGGGTGAGGGTAAATTCACACCTAACATGTGCAATGCATATATTCTGGGTAAAGAACACACTTACAGCTCTATAAAATATTCAAAAACAAAATATATAACCTCAATGTGCATATCCCTGTAATATTCTGAAATTTAAAAAATAACAGAATTATAAATTGTTAACATTCAACCAGTTACTTAATGACCAAACAAGAATAGCATCAGTGTCAACAACAGCAAATATATATTATTTACTTACCATACAGGAAGTGGTGGCTGTATTTTTCCATTTGCATTATACGAAAACATGGAAAAGAGATTTTGGAAAATATTTTGCAACATATGCAATTATTATTATTTTTTTCTTCAGTTTTTGGCTTGGAATGGAATTGAACCCGCCACCCCAGTATATGGGGCAGCACCCTACTCCCTACTCTGTTGAGCCACAGGCACCACCCAACATATGCAATTATTTAAGGTACCTGTATAAACTGGTTTTGAATTTGAATAATTCTTCTAATAGTTTCATGCTAGAGTTTCTCTACATATAATGCCTACTAGGAACTATGAAGAAAAAAAATAAATAAGTGAAAAAGCAGTGAACAATTTTCTGGAAAAAATATATTTGAACTATATTCTCTTTTTTACCCTATAGAAGAAGGACCATAAAACCAAATCTTTTACAAAAGTACTGGCTCTCCATAGTGATCAAAACAGCATGGTACTGGCACAAAAATAGAGATGTAGATCTATGGAATAGAATAGAGAATCTAGAGATGAACCCAGCCACATTTCATAATTTAATCTTTGATAAGGCTAACAAAAACATGAAACGGGGAAAAGGATCCTTATTAACAAATGGTGCTGGGAGAAATAACCATCCACATGCAGGAGACTGAAACTGGACCTATACATCTCACCATTGACAAAAATTGATTCTTGTTAAATAAAAGATTTAAATTTATGACACAAAACAAGAAAAATTCTAGAAAACAGTGTGGGGCAAACACTTGAAGACATAGGCCTGGGAAAAAAGTTTATGAGGAAGACCCCTGCCCCCAACAATTGCAGCAACACCAAAAATAAATAACTGGGGTTGATCAAGCTAAATAGTTTTGCACACCTAAGGGTACCACAAACAAAGCAAACAGGCATCCTTCAGGATGGGAGAAGATTTTTGCATGTTATGAATCTGACAAAGTCCTGATAACTAGAATCTACAGATAACTCAAACAATAAAAAAAGTGCAAACAACCCTCTCTATAAGTGAGCAAGAGATTTGAAGAGAAACTTCTCCAAGGACAACCGACGAATGGCCAACAAACACAGGCAAAAATGCTCATTGTCTGTAATCATCAGAGAAATGTAAATGAAAACCATTGTGAGATATCACCTAACCCCAGCAAGATTAATCCACATCACAAAGTCCCCAAACTCCAGACGCTGTCATGGATGTGGAGAGAAGGGCACACTTCTATATTGTTGGTTGGATTGCAAACTAATACAGCTCTTTTGGAGAGAAGTATGGAGAATACGCAAAGATCTAAAAGTAGAACTTCTATTTGACCCTGCAATACCATTACTAGATATCTACAAAGATATTTGTACTAGAATATTTATTGAGGCTCAATTCATAATTGCCAAGAAGTGGAAGCAACCTAAGTGCCCATCAACCCATGAATGGATCTACAAACTGTATTGTTTACGTGTGCGCGTATGTACGGGTGTGTGTGTACATGTATACATATATATACATATATACAAGCACACATACATACAAACAGTTTGTATGTGTATACATATACATATAACATGTATAAGTGTATACATATAACACACAACAAACTGTATACACACACACACACACACCCCCATGGAATATTATTCAGTCATTAAAAAAGATGGAGTCTTTACATCTTTTATATTTATCAGGATGGAATTGAAATACATTCTTCTGGGTAGCACCTGTGGCTCAGCGGAGTAGGGTGCCAGCCCCATATGCCAGAGGTGGCAAGTTCAAACCCAGACCCCTCCAAAAACTGCAAAAAACAAACAAACAAACAAAAAAAACCATTCTTCTTAGTGAAGTATCGCAATAATAGAAAAATAAATATCCAGTGTACTCCATACTAATATGAAATCAATATATAAACAATTACATATTCATAAAAACAATAAAATACTATTATAGTCCAGTTCAGGGGTAGAAGGAAGGGAGGGGAAGATGTAAGGCAGGAGGAGGGAGGGCAGGAGGTGGGATCTCACCTAATGAGCACATCGTGAGGGTGTGTAACACCCTCCAGGGTGAGGGGCTCTTCTACAAATGGAACTTTACCTTCGAAGTGAGAATAACGTAACCTAAAGATTGTACCCTCATATTAATTTGAAAAAAAAAAAAAAAAAAAAAAAATAGTCCCAGCTACTTGGGAGGCTGAGGCAAGAGAATCGCCTAAGCCCAGGATCTGTAGGTTGCTGAGCTGTGATGACACACCACTCTACTAAGGGCGACAAAGTGAGACTCTGTCTCTAAAAGCAAAAACAAAAACAAACAAAAAAACGAGTACTGCCTCTCATGTACCAGCTTTCCCAGCTAAGACTGCACTGCAGAGTTATTTGATGTCAAGTGCACCGCCATGCGTGCTGGTTTCCTCCTCCACTTCTACTGCCTCCTTCTGTTCTGCCAAGAGCATGTCCATTAACTTTCAGGGCCCACCCTTCTTTGCTGTGATGTCCTGCATTTGATTGATGAATATATGATGCAGTTCAGACTACTGAGAATTACACAGATGGACTAGGGTTTCTAAAAAGAGTTTCTCTCTTCTCTGGTTGTGTGAGGTGCTACTTTGAGGCCAGAAAGAGCCCCAGCCTGAGGGAGGCACCAGGGAACAAAGCAGGTGTGAGAGCCTAGGTGGAAATACACCCTCCTGATGGACTTATCAATTACACAAGTGATTTGACTTTTTATTTTTTTAAAGAAAATTGACTTGAATTTCTTCTTGATTGCCAATAATAGTGAAATAAATATGATATAGTGGAATAGGCAACTTTTATAGTATTTGTAGATTACTCTGGAGCTGTAATGTATATTATTTATGATATTAATTTTCCTCTATCATATAGTGTGATGTAAGAATTATACTTGTAGTACATCATAAACTTTTACTTTGTCTCTTCCGCATGGTAAGTTCCAAGAAAGTAAAGAATAATTCTGTTTGCTTTATAGCCTATCACAATTTGTGTCGAGGAGTAGGTGTTCACTCACACCTTATAAAAAGAAAGAACTGAGGAGAAAGGAAAATAATTCCATCATCGTTTCTAATTCAGAGACAGGGAATAAATACAGGAGACTAGATCACTGTGAATTCTTTAAAAACAGAATAAAACTCATAGAAGCAGCTCAAAGAACACCCAATATGACCCTCTTAAATGTTATTATTGAATACATTCTTTTTTTAAAAAGGATAATATAACTTTAATACATGATAAAAGTTGCTTTAAAATTCTATCAGTGGTCCTCAAACTTTTTAAACAGGGGGCCAGTTCACTGTCCCTCAGACCATTGGAGGGCTGGACTATAATTTAAAAAACAAACAAACAAACAAACAAAAAAACTATGAACGAATTCCTATGCACACTGCACATATCTTATTTTGAAGTAAAAAAACAAAACGGGAACAAATACAATCACACTGCCTCATGTGGCCCGCGGACCACAGTTTAAGGACCCCTTTTAGTCATTCCAGACACTAAGCATTTACACCTTCAGTCTGTCTAACGTGTAATGTAGTTCATATAAATTACAGGAGCTGCCAACAACATTAAAAGCTGTATCTGATTTCCAGTGACCTTATTAACGACTGTTTCAAATTTTAGAACTCTCAGAACAAGTTGGACTATATTCTGAAAATTCAGATTCGATGTTAACAAAGTACTCTATTTTTAAATTACCTCTAATAACAAAAAACCACTCAGCTCTGTCTACTGGGGATCCTTGAAATAATATTCATCTAAATAACTCAGTATAAATATTGCTTTAGTTTGATCCACCACAACTCCCTGAAAAGAAGGGCTTCAAACACCCAGTGGTTTCAGTGTGAGCACTTCATTAACATCTTTTCAAATATTCTCATTTTTCAAGTAAGATGAAAATCCTTCGGGAATGTTTTGACATTTGCTACGATACAAGATTTAAGCCCATTCTTATCAAAACAACTGCCTCCTTTAACTTACTATTTTTATAAAGTATGTCCATTGTCAGACATGGTACCATGTTTGAGTACTTCATGAAATAAAAATACTACTTTAGTGAATACCTGCCCAAACATATGTGTTTTCAAGATTCTCCTAAGGTTTAATATCTCTCTTCAGCCACAGTTATTTTGATACCTTAAATAGACTTTCAGATTTCTACCTCTCATTTGTTTACAAATAGATTTTCCAAAAGCATTAATTGCCCATTTAATCCAGTTTAGTGAAATAAGTATGAAACTTGGAGTGTATTCAGAAATCCATCACCCTAACATTAGCTTTATGTTTAAAATGTATTAAGCTTTATACAACCAAGTACTTCTTAAGCAATTGGTAGCAACAAATAATTAATATTGATCATCAAACCACTTTTGGCCGTCAGTTCTTTTGCCAATCAAAGCAGGCATATGTATGAACAGGCATCTGTGTGGCTAGACAGCACATCTGCCTTATGAACATAAGGCTCTTCCTGGTGAATAGAGAGTCTGGAAAGTTACTATAAATATAGAGTTTATTCAATACATTGAGCTTCTGTTGTACACCCAGAGCTTTGGTTTCTTTATAACACTACTTGATACACTACCTTGGAATGTTATTGGATTTTAAACTACTTGACGTTTACTGAAAGTTCTGGGATATATTGGCCCCTAAGGGGAGGACTGATTACACACTATAGATTGATATTGTCCAACAGAATATTCACCAAGGATGGAAATGTGCTGCATTTTCCCCATCCTGGAGCCAGTAATCCCATATGGGTATTAAGGACTGAGGAATTGAATTTTATTTAATCATTTAATTGAATTTAAATAGCCACACATGACTAATGGCAACTGTTAACAGATGATACACTCAGTTGTAGAAAGTCCCACATTTGAAGCCAATCACCTTCCTTCTCTACCTAGTTTTTCCTTTTTCTTTCTTTTGTTTTTCACTTTCTAAAACTTTTATAAAGCAATTTCCTGCATCATCTTCAGTGTTATCTATTGAGACAAGACTCAAGAAATCTAGGCCATAGATTTTAATTTTCTGATCATTTAAGATCTAGTGGGAAAGTGAAAAATAACACAAACATGCCTTCACACACATACACATTCACAAACACATATACACACCCACAATATTTTGATATAGCTAATAATTTTGTACATAATTAAATTCAGGGCAAAAGATGAAGCAAGCATAATATTGTGGTATAGTTGAAACAGGGGACATTAAAATGGTTGTATAGGAAAAAGGTTTAGAATAATATTCAGAGTCCGGGTCACAGAAGACTTCTTGATGAGGTTGAGGCTGACCTTTATCTATTACACAATAGAAAAATATTCATGGATTTGAAACTCAAGAGTAACATGGTTGGCTTTTTTATTTTTTGATTATTCTGGAAGCATGGATCATCACTGTAATAAGATACTTTATTTCAATTGCCTCTACATCACATCATAATTATCTTTATACCTACATTTCATCAACTAGAATCCAAGATTGTTGAGGGAAGAAATTAACTTTATTGATTTTAGTAATTATAGAAGCTAGCACCGTGCCAGGCTGATAGTAAGTACCCATAAACTGTTATAAATTATTTCTTGAATGCATGCATCATATTCAAGAATACAAATATCTGTCTAGATAATTCGTAAATTGTTTGAAAAGATGTTAAGTTTAAAATACTAGTTTTCCTTCTTCTTCCTCTTTATGCACCAGGAGTTAGAATGTCTCATTTTCTACATTAAATATTTTATCCTTTTCTCTGCAGCTATAGAGTAAGATTTGAGGTAAGATAATAGTTTCAGTTTACTAATCAGACAAGGTGGTCTTCCAAGTAACCCTGTCTATTCCCTTCTGTTCTCAATCACTGGGGCAAGACAATTTGTTCATTTCTTGAGCTTTAGGAATTTAAAGTCCACTTTGCCAAAAAAGAGAAGGTGGAAACGCGTGGGGTATTTGAGACCAATTGAGGCCAAGGAAGTGAGCAAAACCAAGATGTGCCTGCTAAATTCAAGGATTTTGTGCCGATTTAAACCTATCTTCAGGCAGCAGAAAGTAACCAAGTAGAGATTTTCAACATTTTTTCTGCCTTGATCATCTAAAACCCATCATTAATATGAGCAACATGCTACCCCTAGTAATGATTGCTCATTCTCCAAGTTTATATGGAAATTTCTTTGCAAACTGAAAAGCTGCCCTTCCCCTTTTCCCCACAGGGAGCCCAGACTTACCAGGTAGCCTCAGCATCACAGTATGACTAACAGATCTTCCGGTTTTAATTGGGCCACACAAGTAAAAATAGGTAAATAACAACACAAGAGAATCATCCTGGTTAGCACTGACCATCAGGGAAATGGAGCTGTAAGAGTTCAATGTAGAGATGGCAAATGAGTCTATTAAAAAATAATTAAAGATTTTCTTGACTTTTCTGATGGAGATGAATATCTTTCAATAGCTGTGGGACAGTGCACAAAACATACAATATACACCTGTTTCCCAATCATTTTTCCTATATTTTGGTGATGTTGTTTTAAAATTACTTTTATAAAGTGCATAAAGAGTAATTACTTTTCCTGTAGGAAATTATAATCCAAAAATTGAGTCCTATATGCAAATGTTAGCCATAAAGGTGATAAATTTAAATGTCATGATAGAGTTATATACAGGATTCACAAAAGGCAGTAGAGGAGGCTGATTACTTCAATGGCTCCAGGCAAGAACAATAGTAGGGAGAACTTCAGAGAGAAAGGAGGGTTTTAGTTGTTTGAAGGATGAATAATTGAATAATAATTTTCCAAGTGATCAAGGAGAGATAGTGTTTCAGACGGTGAAAGCAAATGGCACACAGACACGGGGAGATAGAAACCTCGAAAAGCATCTGGGAGCTTTAAGTGGATTCATCTGGCTAAGCTGTAAGTTATGATCATGGAGGAAAGAACATGAGCTTTGAAGTCAGACAAGCTTAGTCTCATAGCACTGACCCACCACTAAGTAGCTTGGTGACTTTGAGCATGTTAATGAACTCATCTGAGTCTCTTTGTTCAAAGGACAGAATAATAATTACCTTGTAGAGATTCTGTGAAGTCTGAAAAGAAACAGCCGTGAATACCTTCACTGTGTCTAGTTATAGAGGATAGCTGTTGTCATCATATCATCATCACCATCATCACCTTCACATTGGACATATGAACTCATGAAAGCCTTTACGTTCCACACCACCTGTTTATGTTGGAGACATCTGAAGACTTGAAGCAGAGGAAAAGCAAGCTCAGACCCGTGTTTTAAGAAAATCACCCTGACAGCATCACTGAAGATGGAGAGAAATGAGTCAGGGGAAAGAGAAAAAAGCAACAATATATCTCTGGCCATGAAACTATGTGAGTGCAGAACTAAGGCACTAAGCATTGATAGGGAGAGCGGGATGTTACTGTGTCTTATTTTCCCCTTTTCGCTTTTTCCATGCAAAGCTTAAGTGGGTTATGGACGGCATCAAATTCAAAGCCACAATTGAGGTTGCTGTGGTTACAGTGGGAAAGAAAAAAATACCACGGATCTTTTCTTCTAAACCCCATTTTTACAACAGTAATTTCATCACACTGCATTTCAGCATATCATGTTATAGCTAATCTCCTGCCAGGGATGTTTTTTGTTTGAGGCTTTTAAAGGAAATAAAAGAAAGAATGGACATGCATCCCCCAAACTTTATCCCTCGAACTTGTCCATGGTATTTAATATTCTGTACATAATTTCTGATATCAATGAATTCAGAGTCATGTAACAATGGATAAGAAACAGCCAATAAACATATGAATGTGGGTGCAGCTCATTGCCACACTCACTCAGAGAGCAGATTACTACACGGATTGTCTCATCTACACAGATTCTCTCGTTAAGTAATGCTGTTCCTTGTCTGAAGGAGCAGTTTTCATGAAGTAGCAATATAAGACAGACTTTTGAGGAAAATCATACACGTCTTCCTCTAAACCAACTAACTGTAAGTTTTAGATTTTCCAAGCATTGTTTTAATTTTAAAGCACTTTTTGTTAATATATTCCTACTCAATGGGCACAATGACTAAAACTAACACCTAAACACATTGTCCCCTGATGCTGGCTCACTTTATATTCTAGTCTTTGCTCTTAAAATTTGTATATTCTAAAAACAAGGCAGGCAATTAATAATTAAGCAAAAATACAGCAGACAACAGTAGTTAAGTGCTTGCTAGTTTAGAAAGATACTTGATTATTTTAGTAGTATTTCTTGTAATACCAGAAATAAATATAATGACCTCTGTTTTTCTAGTGATTTCTATTTCACAATGTTTTTTTGTTCATTCCTTTATTTCATGAATAAATCTTTATTGATCACTTATTAAATGGCAGGTACTGGTCTGGAAATACAACAGTGGAAGAAAAAACAGACCTGGATCTTTGCTCTGATGTCATTTACACTCTAGTTGGGAAAGAAAATGAGGCAATGTTTAGGAAGATGATGAGTGCAATCAAGATAAATCAAGCAGGGAGGGCATACTGAGAGTTGCAATTTTAAAGAATGAAGTCATGGAATTCGGGTGTAAAGAAGGCAAAAGAACAAGATATTGAGAGGAAAGGCATTCTAGGAAATGAGATGGGAGCAGATAGGTCATAAACTAGGGATATGTCATAGATATTCCATAAACAGCAAGGACAGTGTAGCTGAAAACATGTGGGAAACAGTAATTGCAAAGGAAGTCCACAAATAAATGCCAAATAAGACTATGTAGGTTTTGAAGCCTATTTTTTTTTTCTTATTGAAGCAGGATCTCACTCTGCTGAGAAGACCATTTCTAAGGGTTTTACATTTTACTTTCAATAACATAGTCATTGCAGAGATTGAATTAAGAAGATGATCTCTTTTTTTTGCATATTTTATTTTATTTATTTATTTTTAATTAAATCATAGCTGTGTACATTAATGTGGTCATGGGGCACCATATACTAGTTTCATAGACCGTTTGACACATTTTCATCACACTGGTTAGCATAGCCTTCCTGGCATTTTCTTAGTTATTGTGCTAAGACGTTTACATTCCACATTCACTAAGTTTCACATGTGCCCTTGTAAGATGCACCGCAGGTGTAATCCAACCAATCCCCCTCCCTCTAGCCACCCCTCCCCTCCCTTTTCCCCTTTCCCCTATTCTTAGACTATAACTGGGTTATAGCTTTCATGTGAAAGTCACAAATTAGTTTCATAGTAGGGCTGAGTACATTGGATACTTTTTCTTCCATTCTTGTGATAATTTGCTAAGAAGAATATGTTCCACCTGCATCCACGTAAACATGAAAGAGGTAAAGTCTCCATCTTTCTTTAAGGCTGCATAATATTTCATGGTGTAGATATACCACAATTTATTAATCCATTCATGGATCGATGGGCACTTGGGCTTTTTCCATTATTTAGCAATTATGAATAGGGCTGCAATAAACATTCTGGTACAAATATCTTCACTATGACGTGATTTTTGGTCTTCTAGGTATATGCCTAGTAGAGGAATTATAGGATTGAGCCTTTTTTAATGCCTAGAAAAGTTTTGTTACAGATCAATCATAACTGAAATAACAGAAATAGTTGTGGAGACAGGGATTGTACTATGC